>WPDF01000277.1:0-10760 GCA_019137265.1 Neonectria coccinea
TTAGTAATAATAATAAATATTAGTAAGGTATTAATAGGGCTTACTACTAGCTTAATAGCTATCTTAAGAGGGATAAAAGGTAGATATAGATTTATAATACGATTTAAAAGGAAGGATCTTAATTTCTCTTATAAATAAAGGTAAAGAACTTAAGCTTTAAGCTTAAAGAGCTTTTCTTTCTCTTATCTCTCTATAAAAAGGGAAGAATCTCTTTATAAAATAAAATAAAAATCTCTCTATCTTATCTTTCTATAATAATCCCTCTCTCTCTTAATATTAATATCTCCTCCTAAAAACTCTATCCCCTTCTAACCGTCCTCTTTATCCCTATTATATCCCTACTAGCAACCTGCTAGCCCACCCGTCCGGGGACCCCTACCATATACCTCCCCTATGATCTAACGATTGTCCCTAAGCGGCTAAGGATTACGCATAAAGAAGAAAACCTCCCTATACGAAATCAGATAAAAGAAATAAATATGCATAGTGAGAAGCATCTTATAAGAGCTTCTTAGAGACTAAATTCAATAAACAAAGGAAATCCACTAAACAATCTGCCTCCCTATTCTAGAATTCCTCCCTCTATCGGAGAGTTGTGATCTCACGGAGAGAGCTACTACTTCCTTTCCTCCCTCATGCGATATCGTTCCTCCTGGGTAATCTTTACAATCGTAGGCAGTATAATAATATTATAAGCAGAGTTAATAAGTTCTACCCACTAACTTAAAGAGATTAATCCCTTAGGGATATAGGTCATAAAGGTCCTTAATTTAGGCAGATAAAACGTTAACCGCTTAGCGATTTAGGGTAGGTATATTAGGTTAGTATTAATCGTTATTTTCTTTACCCTATTGCCTATTTTAAGATCGCGGTATATTTCTCTTCCTTCCTTAACCTTCTGACCATCCATAAAGATAGGGATAGTATTGCTAATAATCTGGCTAGATAAGACGGTTAGGGTTTATACCGTTTGGGTCTTTAAAGGTGTGGGGGCTAGTGAAGTATCTCCTATTGAAATATCGCTTTATGCTGGGCTCATAAAGACTTCCCTTATTAAGACATCACTCCCTAAGGCCTATAGGGGTAATAGCGCTTAGGTGGGTGTTTTTAGCGAGGGAGGTGGTAAAGTCTTAATCCCTCTTACTTCCTCTATTAGCTTTGATACTAATCCTATAGGAGGTGCTCTTAGCGGGGTCTATCTAGGCGAGTTATTAGATGAGGAGATCGAAATTAGAGTCTTCCTAGTTCGCTTGGCTAGGGTAGGGGATTACAAAGGTAATAATAAGATTCGAATTGGTGATTAATATAGCGAGTTACTAGAGCCAAGCGAGATAACGCTTTTAGGCGCTTTACGGCTGTATTCTATTAGGAGTCTATTAATAATATTGTATCCTATCTTCAAGTAGATTTCAATAAGATTATTAGGCATCTTAAACTTAATCCTAGTTGTATCTAAGTGATATATTAAAGAGCTTTAGATTTCTTGTCCGAAAGGAGCAGTAGGGTACTGGATCAAACGGTATTAATCTAGGAGCTTGTTAAGTCTAACTCTAGACTAAAAGACCGTTAGGAACCTGCTATAGTTCGTATAGATGTCTAACGTTTGAAGCTTTATATCTTCCGGTAGGAATTAGTATAGGGTATCTAAAGATCGCTTAACCATACGGTTGGTCTTTTCTCTTCCGTACTTAAAGTCCTTAATCCCTAGTTCTTCTATGATCGTATAGCTGAAGAAGCTCTTAACTCAATTAAGATTAAGCGCTTACATTCCTCCCTTATCTCCCTTCTTTATCTTTCTAGGCCGTCTAATCTTCTAGTCCTAGAAACGAAGGGCAAATCCTGCTCCCTTAGGCAACTTATCTACTAAGCTTCCCTAAATAGTAAGATCCTTTATAGTAATTCCTCTATTAACTATTTATCCCTTCAACAGGCCGATTAACCCTCGGATAGTTAGAGTAATAAGGAAAGTGCTAAAGTAACCGTATTCCCATTAGCCATCTTAATAAGAGGTAGGCATTCTGAAGATAAGGAAATCATAGGGTGTACCATTCTTAGCCATAATTTCTCTCCATATAGTAGCAATAGCTATAAATCGCTCTTCCTTCCCTTTCTTTAGAGTGTTAAAAACGCAGAGGTGAGCTTCTTTTGCATCCTAGATGTAGGTAACCTAATGGGTCCAATTAGCGAAATGGATAATCCTAATGAGGAGTCAATAGTTGAACTAAGTCTCTTGTAGTAGTCGGAATCCTAAGGCGGGTCAGTTCTTCAAGATATAGGCCTTCTCCGGGAGGAGCTTAGTTGAGTACTTAGGTTGTCCCTATCGGTTGCTTTAGACGTTGGAAGTGTTAAGATTGAGGCTGCTAGGGGCGATAGCGATTAGGTCTCTTAGATTATAGGTTATTAGATGAAGGAATGCGAGAAGGCTAAAGTTAGTCGATATTTTCTCGTTCTAGAGATCGCTTAGGAGGTCCTATAGGTTAGTATAGTATTCCTTCTAGGGGCTAAAGTCCTTCTCGCTGAAGTCTGGGTGCTACTGAATAGATTTGACCCAGGCTTGGATCCCTTCTCTGTCTCTAAGGGTAGGGCGATTCGAGCTGATATCCTTCTAATGTGACTAGTTGAGCCGGGACGGATAGAAGGTAGGTTGTTCGTTCAGGCGTTGATTGAGGGGCATCTTAGATAGCATTTCGTTGTAATGTAGGAAGCTCCGCTTGCCCCCTCCGTTGCGGATAAGTCCTTCGTAGAGCGTTAGTTCCTTATTAGGGCGGAAGAATTACTCGATCTCCTTAGCGTTATTAGAAGCGGCTATCGTAGCGGTGTTTTAAGGCGTGCTAAGATTCTGAAAGATGGATAGGTTATAGGAAAAGCAAGGAATGAGATGATTGTTGAGGTTTTGGGCTTGAAAGGAGGAGAATTAGGGCGTAGGGGATAGGATTGAGATGTAGGTTTTGCTTGGGGCTGGAGTGTAAAGAGGGCTTGTGTGGTAGTGTTTTTAAGAGTGTGTGTGTCTAGTGTTTTCTCTGCTGTGCGTTACTGTTTTTGTTTGTGATAGTGAATTACTTTAACAGTAGTCATCGTTTGCTAGAATACCTTACTGGATTTGCCTTGCTTAATATGGCAAACATGGACGCCTGCTCCTTAAAAACACCTCCTCTTTCGCTAAAAAGCCCCATTAGATTAGCCCTAAGGCTTAAATCTTCCTGCTTAATGCTTTTTCAGTTATTTCCCTCCCTCTTCCTCTTCCTTCTCCTAACTCATCTTTTTCCTCATAGCTTTCCTTGCTTTCTTTCTTCCCTAATTCTTCTTTAGCATCTTAGCTAGCCGTAATGGCTACTTATCAAGATAAGCTTATCATCCTTTCGGGTCTCCCTTGGTTAAAGCTCCCAAATGTTCGTCATCTCGCTGAGTGTCGTATCGATTCTAGCTCGTTTAATCGGTAGGCTAGCACTTACTGGAAAGGCCGCGACACTATTCTCCTTAAACCCTTCCCTATGTCGCGCCTTAATTTGACTCCTACCTTAGTGAGTTCTTTTTTCTTTCTTCTGTTTGGGTAGGCAATCTAATGAGATGCTTTTCTAGGTCCTGAAGTCGTTCTGGGTTTAGTTCTGCGGTTTTTGGGCTCTCGATCGGCTTGGCCGCCTGATGTACGTAGAGTTAGATGTCTAGTTCCCTTCCTCTAGCGATCGCTTGTCTTTCCTTATCTGGTTCCTTTGATAACTTCCTTTCCGGGATTTAATAATTGCTTCTAGGATCAGGCTTCTTGTAATACATGCTCTTTAGCCTGTCTTTATCCTAGCCGAATGGGCTCATTCTGGCGGTTACTTCTTTACCACCCTTCCTTCCTAGCCTTATTATCTTAAGGCTTTCATTATTGCCTTCGTTAGGGTTATCAACCCAATTATGTGTTATTGCTGCATCCGCGGCTATTTGTCGATAATAACCCGTTTTGAAGAGCATATCTTAACCCCCTTCTATGCTTGTATCTCGATTTAAAACTTCTTGAGCGGTTAGTGTGCTAATTGCGTTTGGTATAACCGTCCTGATTGCGATTGGAAGTTTCTCCCTGGATATCTGGCTTTAGGTCGTTAGGAAGGTCTTTGGAAATTCCCCTTGGGTGGTAGAGCTACTATTCTAAACATATTGACTTCCTTTGCTTCTAATATCTTTAATCCTCGCTCTTACCCTCGCATTATCTTAGAGTATCCCTCTAAGTCTAGCGGCTTATCCGATGCTGAAATCTATAGACGGGCTACTTAGGTCTCTACTTAGGCTCTTTATGGCGGATACTAGGCTTTTTAGCAGGCTGGATTGGCAATTCTTCTTGTTAGAAGACTCCCTCCCTAGAATAGGCGATAAGTAGTAAATGCTTAACGTCCTATATTACTACTTAACTATTATTGCTTTCTTCTCTTCCGGATAGGCTCTCTTTTTCCTGCTCTTCCTTCGCTATGAGGTCCGTTTGTCTCTTAGTAGGCATAAAGTTTAGTCCAGGTAATCATTTTGGGGTCTTTTTCCTTCGTAGACGCAGTTTGTCCAGTCTTCTCTAGTGACCTAATTGTCCTCCTTCTCTCCGCCCCTCCCTATATAGTAATACTGCTGTCCTCAGCCGGCGCTGTGTCCTAGGTGTCTTATTAGACGCTTAGACAGCCGCATACTAATCCCTGGCTTCCTTAGTCATCTCTGGAATGTGGACCTGGAAATCTCCTCTAGGCCCCCTTCGTGGTCAGACAATAGGTTCCAGTTTAGAGTCACTTAATAAGGAATCCGACTCGCTTAGCTCATAGACCGTATCATAAGATGCTTCTTCATCTGACTTATCATCCTTATCGTTAGATAGCGGTCCTATTGTCTCTCTATCGTTAGGGCTCGTCCACTAACCCTAAGAATCCTTCTAGAAAGCCTTCAGCCGGTCTCTATAATAAGTCCCTAGAAGCTTAATTCCAGTAAGTGTTTAAAGCTTATAAGTCCTAGTCTTAGTAAGGGCTTCCTGAATCCTGTACGGTCCTATCTATCTTAGCTTGAGCTTTACAGTAGAAGATAGATCGTTATGGTTTTATATGTTATACTAAAGGACTAAGTCTCCTAGTGATAAGGGCGAATCTTACTCTAGGTCCCCTTTAACCTCTTCCCACCTCTTCTCCCTCCAGAACGGGTCTCCTTCCGGCGTAGATCCATTAGAAGGGATGTTATCCCTTAGTAGGATCTTATCTGCCTTCCTTTTATACATCGTATTAACCCGCACTGTTATATCCTTATGGCTGATATCTAGTCTCAATTGTTATACTTTTGTATCTTTAGTTATTATCGGATTATTCTCCTTTTTCTAGTCTTTAAGAATAATCTTAAAGACTTTTTAGGCCGTCTTTTTATTAATATATCTAATGAGATGCTTAATATTACCCTTCTCTAAACCGTAGACATCTATTATTTCTAGTTTAGAGGGAACTTAATCGCTTAATGCTCCCTCCCTAGTGCTTCTTAAATAGCGATTGGGTATTCCTATCTAATTCCTCCTACTATAGGGGATACGATCTTAATACTTCCTAGCTGGCAGCTTATTAATATCTCTCTAGGAATGGTTATATAGTTAAAGGTAACCTTTACGCTCCTAATAAAAGGCATTCCTAAAATGAAGGGGATCGATACTATAGAGGTAGGAGCTATATATATCTTTTAGTTAATAAAGATATTGCCTAAGTAGACTTTAATGTTAACCACCCCTGCCATCGAAATGTGGTCTTTTGAGAAGGAAGTAGTCCTAGCCCTAATGGGTTAGATATTAAGCTTGCTAGTCTTAACGATATTGTCTAAGATAATATTCCCTTCTGCTCTAGTGTTAATAATGGCTTCCTAAGTGTAACTATTAGGGTTCCTAAGTCTTACTTGTAGCTTTAGAAGATCTTAGTATAATAAGATCGCTCTAATATCTTAAGATAGGATTAAGGTCGGATTAACCCGTATAACCCTCTTATTAGGTGCTTCCGGATTAGGTTTCCTAACTTGCTTTCTATAGGAGACTTTCATCATTAAGTTATAGTCTATTACTAGATAGTCTCCTAGAGTGAGGCGGGAATCATTATGGGAACCAGGAAGCAATTCCTTCTGACTAATCGCAATAGAGTTGATACTGTATTACTAAGATAAGTTATCGAAATAAGCATTAGAGAAGCTCGGGTCGGTCCGCTCCTTGATGATGTTTATTTTAATCTCTCCCGACCGCTTTATCTTGTAGCCGGGGTTAGGGTCTATCCAGACAGTCTCTATGACTCCGTCAGTAAGGTCAGCTAATTCCTTCGCTATGGATCATCTGAATTCCGGGTTATTCGCGATAATCTGGGGAATAGTGACTCTAATCTTTATGGTTAGGACTCTCTACTTTAGAGCAGCCCTATTCTTAATCAATAAGGATAGATAAGAGTCGCCTTTAGGACTACCTTTCGCGATCGCTTTAGCTATCTTTCGATCCTTTAGGTTTATCTGTTTGAGGATCCTAGGGATTACCGTAGGAATAGGCTAGCTTCATTCGGACTCTTCTGGTTCTTTATCGGTCCTTTGCCTTTTACTAGCTGCTATGTTGAATGTGATATTATTATTTAAGACCCTAGTGGGTTCCTTATAGTCCTCTTCGTTAATTAGGATAATATTAGACTTTGCGGTCCTATCTATGAGGGGGTTTCCTGTAGGGAGTTCTGTCCTTCCACTGGTTCTATTGATAATTATGTCTTCGTATAGAGCGTCCTAACTCCTCTTTATAAAGTCTATCACTAGGTCTTGCTCTTCCTAATTGGGATTCTAATTTCGGATAGTAGACCTAGACATTAATCCATTAAGAAACTCTATAGCAGGTGACTTTAGGAACTTCCTTATCTATATAATAATGAGTTTCTTAACTCCTCCGAGGAGTCCCATCTTTTAGACAAGCTTCAAAGGGAGGATAGCTTCTCTTTAACCCACCTAGGCTATACCTACTTCTGAGTTAAAGTTATAATAGCTGGCTTCCCTATCCTTCTGTAGCTTATAGTATTGGTTTGGGAAATAGCCTGCAATATAGTAGTAGAAACACTTTATCTACCTCTGCCTATAGCTAGCATTAATGAGGATGTTCTAGCTGTCCGTCCCGTAGGGTCCCATCCCTATAGGATAGTTACTATTAACGGAAGGATGGAAAAGCCTCTGCTTGTTAAGATTCCCTTAGAGTATAGCCGTAAGGCGTGCTTCTAGGTCCTTATATCTCTTTGAGATATTGATGCTTATGTTCTAGACTATTTTAGTGAGGGAGTTAATCGCTGTATTTATGTTTGGCTCGTTTGGAGGCTAGGTTTATTATTCCACATCCTTCTCTAGGGGTCTTCTATCTAGACTGAATTCTCTCTCTTAGGGTTCCTTAATTAGGTCCTTAAAAGATTAGTCCTATTCTAGTAAGCATATAATAAGATCGACTATAGTATTATATAGCTTAGATTGTAAGTCCTAGACCGGAATATTCTTCCATTAATACACCCGGATGATAACCTTATGGGGTAGAGTATAGAAGATAGTATAGGAATTTCCCTCCTTAAACTTCCCACCGTTATTAAGGGTATTACATAACTCTCTATAGGTTTTAAGCCAGGTAAGGATCTCCTTATCTATTGCGTTCCTTATAGACTGAGTGTTTATCTTAAGGACCTTTTAGAGGGGTTAGATCTATTATTCCTTATCGCTATCCTTAAAGATTTCAAGAAGCTTCGCCTTAATCTCTTCCCAGGTACTATATTCAGTGGCTTTTAGGACCTTCCATTTAATATCTTTATAGATAAAGTATAGCATTAGCTGGACCTTTTTTTCATCCGAGTGGACTCATCCCTTAATGTGGTTCTTAAACATCCTTAGGTAGCTAGAGATGTTAGTCCCCTTAAAGATATAGTTGAACATATAGATCGGGATGAGAGTATTAGGATCTTTACTTATCTTCCCTTTCTCCATTAGGTTAGGAAGCTTTAAGCCTATCTTATCGTTCTTTATGTTGGGTTCAGTCGGTGTCTAAATCGGCGAAAGGTCTTCGATTAAGGGTGCAGCGGGCACTGACTGGGACTTTGCATGCGTGTCGAATCGGGTTGGTTTCAGGGGCACTGCCTTCACAGGCATTGAATGAGATGCCTTCTTCCTTTTCTTCCTCCTTTCCGCTCCGGTGGTAGTGGCAAAATCGTGATTGTAGTCCTTAGGATCCTTGCTCGTTGGAGAGTAATTCTTTCCTCTGGACGCAGCCCTTATTAGCCACGATAGAACAAAGCCTTAATTACTGTACTATCTCTTTTGGGTGGGTGATAGCGTAACTAAAGAACGAAATGAATGATAAATGAATAAAAACGCTTAATAAAACTTAGGTTAGTTGTAGTCTTTATATAAATCTCTCTAAAAATCTCTTAGTGAAGGTCGAAACTCTTAGTCTTAGCCTTCTTATTGTTCGGTATTAACGTTGTTATCTTCGTTAATACCGTTCTTGTCTTTTTCCTTATTGCTCCCTATTTCTCTATTCCTTCTCTTCCTTTTTCTTTCTAGTGAACCCTTCCTCTCCCTATATTCCCCTAGCTTCTAACTCCTTATAATACAAAGGGTTACTAAAGCTAGGGTGGCTAGGTACTGGTCCCTTATGAGAAACCACGTAATAATCATCCTAGTAATACCTTCCTATCGTCCAAGCTAACGCATGTTCTCTCCCCACCAATAGCTCAATAAGGTTAAATAGCATTCCTTTTCTCGTAAGAAGTCCTTATGGCCATAGAAATCTAGTGATATCATGCCATAAGATGCTTCTGAGTTTAGGTCTGCCCTATTTTCTCTCGGAACTACTGTAGTGGAGAAGTGTGCGTGGTGGGTGGTAGTGTGGTTCGGAGTTCGGGCGTCCGTTCTCATCTCGCTTCTCGCGGTAGTCTCGGTTAAGCCATGCGTTACCGATTTTACTGGTTCGATTTGTTGTAATCCTTTAGGGTCCTTAGGTCCAGGGTCTTTTCGGGGAGGTCGCGATCCCCTCTGTCTCTCGTTTCTCGTCATCTTTCCGCTTCCCTTGAGTCCGGTAGTAGCAGCTTAGAAGTGCATCAATTAATCTTACCTATTAAGATAAATTAATTAATTTACTACCTTATTATAACCTTTAAATTTAGCAGTAAAAAGGGACTAAAAATAATACCTTAACTCAATAGCGATCCTTTAAGAGGGTACATAGAAAAGCATCATATAAGCGTCTTCATCAGTCAGCCCGAAGCTACACTAGATCGCGCGTATATACTCTAGCAGTCTTGTGTTTAGTACCATCTAGCAGTAAAGCATCTCATAAGGATGATTATTAAGTCAGCGGTAGGAACGAATGTTAGCAAGGCATCGATAGGGCCTACTGCTAGCTTGATAACTATCTTAAGAGGGATAAAAGGTAGATGTGGATTCATAATGCGATTCGAAAAGGAAGGATCTCAATTTCTCTTGTAAATAAAGGCAAAGAACTCAAGCTTCAAGCTTAAAGAGCTTTTCTTTCTCTCGTCTCTCTGCAAGAAGGGAAGAATCTCTCTGCAAAATAAAACAAAAATCTCTCTATCTTATCTCTCCCTAATAATCCCTCTCTCTCTCAATATTAATGTCTCCTCCTAAAAACTCTATCCCCTTCTGACCGTCCTCTTTATCCCTATTATATCCCTACTAGCAACCTATTAGCCTACCTATCCGGGGACCCCCGCTATACTATCTCTCTTAGGTAGGTAATAATATAACTAAAGAATAAAATANNTCTCTCTAAAAATCTCTTAGTAAAGGTTAAAACTCTTAGTTTTAGCCTTTTTATTATTTAGTATTAATATTATTATCTTTATTAATATTATTCTTATTTTTTTCTTTATTACTCCTTATTTCTTTATTCCTTCTCTTCCTTTTTCTTTTTAATAAACTCTTTCTCTCTTTATATTCCCCTAGCTTCTAACTCCTTATAATATAAAGGGTTACTAAAGCTAGGGTAGTTAGGTATTAATCCCTTATAAGAAACTATATAATAATTATCCTAGTAATACCTTCCTATCGTTTAAGCTAATATATATTCTCTTCTTACTAATAGCTTAATAAGGTTAAATAGTATTCCTTTTCTTATAAGAAGTCCTTATAGCTATAGAAATCTAGTAATATTATACTATAAGATACTTTTAAGTTTAGGTTTACCCTATTTTCTCTTAGAACTATTATAGTAGAGAAGTATATATAGTAGGTAGTAATATAGTTTAGAGTTTAAGCGTCTATTCTTATCTCGCTTCTTATAGTAGTCTTAATTAAGCTATATGTTACTAATTTTACTAGTTCGATTTATTATAATCCTTTAGGGTTCTTAGGTCTAAAGTCTTTTCGAGGAGGTTATAATCCTCTCTATCTCTTATTTTTTATTATCTTTCTACTTCCCTTAAGTCTAGTAGTAATAGCTTAAAAGTATATTAATTAATCTTACCTATTAAGATAAATTAATTAATTTACTACCTTATTATAACCTTTAAATTTAGCAGTAAAAAGGGACTAAAAATAATACCTTAACTTAATAGCGATCCTTTAAGAGGGTATATAAAAAAGCATTATATAAGCATCTTTATTAGTTAGCCTAAAGCTATACTAGATCGTATATATATACTCTAGCAGTCTTATATTTAGTACTATCTAATAGTAAAGTATCTTATAAGGATAATTATTAAGTTAATAGTAGGAATAAATATTAGTAAGGTATTAATAGGGCTTACTATTAGCTTAATAAC
>WPDF01000278.1:0-124642 GCA_019137265.1 Neonectria coccinea
GGTTATCTTCTAACTATAATAAGGCCTTACTATAGGATTAGTTAGTAGTAGATAGGTATTTAGCTTAGATAGGTAGGAAGCTTCTAGCTTCCTTCCTTTCTTCTCTTAACTTTAGTAATAACCTTATTCTAATACCTTTCTATAGCTGCTTAAGGGTTAGCCTATTATACTAGTAACTTATTAGCCTATATATTTAGGGATTCTTACTATAATAGTATTATTATTATTATTATTATTTATATTATATTATTCTAACTAAATTTAGGTTATTTAGACCCTTTTCTATTATTAGGTAGAACTATATAATCTAGCCGCTCTTAAACTAAGGTTAGACTAATATTAGCTAGATAAAACCACCTTTCTTCTCTTATTATTATATCGCTAAAAACTAAGATTAGTCCTTTAACTAACTTACCTAGCTATCTCCCGCTAGGGTTTAAGGGGCGAAGGGGCCTTAAGATAAGCTTAAGGCATCCTTTACTCCCTTAATATAAATTAATAGCTATTAATAGTATATTAGTACTATTATTATAGCCTTAATATACTATTAAATTAAAGGTAATATATATATAAGACTATAATAAGTAGAAACTAAAAAGTAGGAAAGAAGTTAAATATTAATATTAAATTAATATTACTTTTATTTTATTTTATACTTTAAAGCTTAAAATAAAATTAATAAGCTAATCTATATAATATATAAATTTATATCTACCAAAAAAAAATACATTATATAATAATTAGCTAAATAATAGTTAGTATAATTAAGATAGTAGTAGAGTATTATTAACTTACCTCAATAAGCTTCTCTGTTAACTCTAGACAGTCACGGTTCACATCTTCCATTGAACCTAGCGAGCAAGACCGCCAAAGTCCTCCAAAACCCATGTCATCTAAGGTTTCTGTCAATAACGCCATTGACCCCACAGCCCGCGATAGCTGGGGGTTCGAAGACAAAGTACGCAAAAGGGTATGTGCAGCTCCTAGAGTGGTCGAGTTTTGGCCGTGCAACAGGATGTCGTCCAATAGGGATCGTATGGCGCCGCACCTATCGATGCTGTCAGTTTGGCCATCTTGGATGAGTGTATTGCCTGCCATGACTTACAGGTGAACTACGACAGCAGGTCGCTTTGTCGCCAGTTCATTGAGCCACTGCAAGCTGCGTGTCTGGACCGTGTCTTCCAAGTACTGGAAGTCCACGAGCTCGATGGCTGTCATCAGTAGCAGGTTCTTGTCCTGGATTGCCCCGATGTCCGGCAACTCTCGGGACCCGAACCCAGTGTTGACTTCGCCTGGGTTAATACCAGCGGACCAGAGACTATCCTTGAGCTCCTCATGGCCTACGGCCCGTGCAAGTAGAAGAGCCAAGTAAGCTGAGCCGTGCGGGACATCCCTCGTGTTTGCTGCAGAGTCAGAGCTCCACGATGTCATTTCCAGGAATGATGACAAGACTCGCATGGCGGTCTGTCGTGTGACAGTATCCGTGAGACCACGAGCAAGACACGCGCATACGGCAAACTCGAAATTGTCGTGAGTGAAGTGAATGCCATACACGTCTTCCAATGGCAATGCCGCTTCATCGAGTGGGACTCGGCCTTGAAGAAGTAAAGGTACCATTTTCGTTCCCCTGAAGTCCCCCCCGGTGCTGATATTGGCCAGCACTGCCTCAAGGAATAGAGCGGCGCAGTTGAAAAGGTTTGCTGGCACGAGTCTTACCAGTGACATGGCGAGCCAGAACAGCTGTAATCCGTATCTTGAGGCGGACGGCAGCTTGGCCATCATCTTGGAAAGCGACGTCACAATCGAAACAAGCATCTCACTGTTGTGGTCCTCGCCAAAGCGGCCCACGCTGTTCCGCAGGGCGACAAGTACCTGGTACAGCAGGTCATCGTCCACTTCTTCCCGGGCAAGGCAGCCCATGACGGCGAATGCTCGTGGTTGAATCGCAGGATTGTTCTGGAACGCCGTGCTCGCCACGAGGCTCATCCACCGAGACCGCCAAGCGTTGGACAGATCAACGGTTGGGGCCGCCACTGAGCAAATCTCGAATAAAGCAGCCGCCAGGTTCTCGGTGGCCGATAACGCGGGACCAGCTTCTTGCGAAGTAGACACCGATGCACCGTCGCGAGCAAAGGCGGGCGGCGCGGAAAAGATGTCGCTTCGTGGATCGCATAAGAAATCGAGGCTTGCGCGGAGTTTGCTCGATTTTGCGTCGTCCAAGTCGAATGAAGTGCAGATGGCATGTACGGAATTGACCAGCAGCCTGTAGACGAGCAACCGCACATCTTGACTACCGGTGTTGGCCAACATCGTTACGATGTGGAAGATTTCGGGCAGGAACAGTTGTGACTGTACCCCGTGATCGAACGACAGGGACAGACAGAACTGTAGCAGAATACAAATCTCTGCCCAGACTGCATTGTCTGGCAAGTACTTGGTCGGCCTCAGAGACGAGCGATTTAGAGCCTTGCGGAGCCTCGAGAGGATCTTCCCTCGCAGTGTCACAGTTCCAATACCAACCACAATCGACGAGATGACCTCGAGGGGCTCCTCAAGGGTACCGTAGCTCATAGCTGTCTTCAGAAGCTCGTCCAAGAAGATTTCGAGCAGGATTTCGTCCTGAACAATCTTAGGCCACACGGACTGCTCAAGCGCGTAGATGAGAGCATGATCTTGAACCGTAACATCGATGAGTTTTCGGAATAGAACAGCCACCTTCTCTCTTCCCTTCTCGCCGTCTGTTTCATTTGCCAGAATGTTTGTCCGTAGACCAGGGAGCCAGGGCGCCATGTATGCCAGGCTCAGTGGTTTTGACTCGTCGGGAAAGCTTTCCCAACCGACGAAAAATTCGGTTAGGAAGTCGGATGTTAGCTGGGGTTCTGCGAGAGCCAACTCCTTACTTATGTTGACAATGAACCGGATCGGGTCCATGGGAACGGACACATCTAACGAGCTTGTGAGTTTTCAAGTGTGACGCTGAACTATGAGTGCACCTACCTTTGGTGCATACGAGCCTTGAGGCAGAGCTGAACTTAAAGGCCTTGCAGAGAGCTCCAAGCAAATTGTACGAGGACAGTCTCAGAATATGATCAGGGCTCGACAGGTTTGCCAGGGCCAGGTTGAGTAACGTCCCTGGTACATCTTGGGGTCGAATGAGCCTTTCAATGGACTTTTGGGTCCTGTTGTCCTTCCCATGTTTCGCCTTGGCCCCCCTAATAGTTTGAAGCACATCCGTTTTCTTGGGGCTGGTGAAGTACATCACAATTTTTCCGTTGTCTGCCCTGAGGCCGAATGCCGAGTCATCCTCAGTCTGAATTGATGTTGGCGCTTCGTCGACTTCGCCGAGGCGGAAGATGTCATTGACAGTTGTCCCTAAGCGAAAACCGGCGAATATCTCCTGTTTCTTGGTTGTCGTCACTTGAACGAACTGGCTTCCGACCTTGATGATGACTTCAATTTTGCCTTTTGATTTGGAGAGTCGTGTGATTGGCTGAAATACGTATCTCGTGTCTGTGACAACGCTGATTGTTTCCTTTGGCAGGTGAAGTTGGCTGAGATGGAAGTGGGCCTGTAAGTCTTGAAGGCTGCCTATCAAGTGATACTCCACATTTTTCGGGTTGAAGACGCCATTCTCGTTTTTCGTGCATACTCGCAGAAGTCGTCGAAAGCATCGCCTAGAATTTGCGTCAGGATTACACTAAGGAGGAAAAATGAAATGACGAACTTGAAGGCACTGTTCATGTTATAGACGTAGATTCTGGTCAAGTTGCATGAAAGCTCAGAAGGAGTCAGAAGCTCCAACTTCTTGAAGAGGTCGTCCTGAGGCTCATTCCTCCCATTGTAGCAAGTCGCGTCTATGAGTAGTCCAAATGGGCGATGCCATAGCCTACTCGCAATCTGATGAAGTGTTAGTGTCATATTCAAGTAGTTTCGGGCTTCATGTTCGTCCGCAAGTACACCGGAACAGCTGCTGGCTTTGAAAGTCGGCTTTGGATGGGAGAACAGGGGGGTGAAAGGTCTAAGCGATTTCACTAACTTTGAGATAGCAATAGAGGAGAGTATCGTAGTCAATGCTTTCTGACTCAATGTGTCGAAGAATGATGCAGATTATTGATAGGCCATCCTGGACCGCGTCAGCTGGGATTGATATGGCTAAGCACACCTTCTTACCTTGCTTTCTCCTCCGTCATATACTGCCCGAGCGGTCAAGAAGGACTCGGTACTTCGGAATGCGTTCCGAAGCATAAAATTCTGGAAGCGAGAATACAGAGGCGGGCTGTTGGCCGAAACCTGAGGCCGGTTCCATGAAACCGCAAGGGGAGGGGGGCCTAGGTTGGCGATGAGGTTCCTTAGTGGCTCTAGAACGGGGGAGCGAACTCGGGCAACATCTCCAGATGACCTCATGTACTCCCTCCTTTCTCTTGAAACCAAGGTTTGACGTACATGGTCCCAATGGTCGTACAGGAATCGATGAAGAGCCACACAGGACCCGAAGTCAAACGACTCCATGTTCTTTTGAGTGTCTAATTGGTGAGGGGCCACCTGAGAATTGTGAGCAATGGCTTTAAGACACCGGGCTTAGCACTCACCGAGATCTCCCGGAGGAACGTTGTGACGTGGTAGATGTTTTGAGTTAGAAAGTCGTTCAGCGGAAACATGTACGGCTCCTTCGCGCCGAAAAGCACATTGTTGGCGAGATTTTGAATGACCTTTGCAATGAGAAGAAGGCCACGGCGCATTTCTTTCGACGGCGTAGTTGATACAAGGCCTTCGACCTCAGGAGCAACAATAGCTGGGCAGAAGAAGCGAAGAAATATGAAAGCTCCCACTGCGGTATATTTTGCGTCGGGGAACCTAGCCACGACGGCGTTGGATATCTGAAGAGACCGTGAATACCCGTTACTGGTGAGTAAACTTGTGAGGACTTACGATGTTGCAAATTTTCCGAAATGCTGGGGGCATGCTTGACGAGGACGCGCATATGTCGTCAATAAATACTTTGGCAACAATCCGCAGCTGCAAAGCGTTTTTCTGGAGTTCGTCTGCCGTGCTGACCCTCGCCGGGTCGAGCTCCAGGTCCAAGTCCTTGGAAGTCAACATGAGCCGTTCCAGAACCTTTTGGAGTGTTGCTCGTAGATAGGACGATCCTTTCCATTTGGCGTAGACAGAAAGCGTCTTAGTTGCAACACAGCTGCGACGCAACAGCTCTGACTCATTTTCTATATGATATCAGTACCGCTCGCAATTACTGACGAGCAATTTCTCAACCAAGAGCACCCTCACCTGTGTCGTCTATTTCTTGCTTGATCAGAGCCTCTAGAAGCTCGAAGATAAGCCCTCGTTGCTCAAAGACTGTCAGGAGACAGATGGTAAGCTCGTCCACATCAGTGCTTGGACAGGCCACGCTCATCGATATGGCTAGTGAGAGATCACTTGTGAGTAGCTTCATTGTTGCCCTGTTAGCAATGTTCGGTTGCGTGATCGAGTGTTGGAGTACGTACCTCTAGCAGTTCCTCGTACTTCTCGCTGACGGCGGAATCTGTCAGGTTGCTGAACTCGGTGCCCTGGATCAAAATGTTATACAAGACTTTGACAAACGCAGTGCGAATTTCGACATTGTCATGATAGCCAATGTTCAAGGAATGCTTCAGACCGACGTCGATGTTGGCACTGAGTAGATTCGAGAGGATAGTGATGGCCAAATCTGAGTTGGAAATCATTTCCTCCCGAACTGCTACACCGACTGAAGGGTCTGATCGACTGGAATCGGAAGGCTCATGGTTGAGGAGTGATAGAAACCTGTTGAAGTACGTGTGAAACATTTGCGACTTCATTTCACTCATACCAGCATCGGTGTGACTGTCGGATGGTTGTAATGGCAACCGAAAAGTGAGGTCAGCAAGGGACTTGAGGCAGGCCTTGTCTAGGTCCTTCTGGACCCGGCTCATGTCATCTTGCCTGGATCCAACTCCATTTTGATCAGGTCGTGGGGAGCGAGGTCGTGCTATCCAACCGAAGATGTACTCGAGTAATTGATTCCTGATGCGTACGTCGTCTCGTAAGTTCAGGTGCTCCTTCCTCTTCGTCACGACCTCGCATAAGTGGCAGACCCGGATCTTCACTCGCAAGGTATTCGGGGTGTCTGATACTCCATCGAGAAATTTCGCAAAGTTCAGCGTCAAGGCGCCGAGGTGAACTGAAGATGCTGCCCCGAGCTCCGATGGGCTTTCTAGTCGTTCCACCAGGGCCTTCAACAAAGAAGCAGCCTGTTCCGCAAACACGACTTCGCTATCTTGACCTTTGTCGACTGGAGCAAGAGCGCCGGTGAAGAGAACCTCAAGCTCAGACTCGAGAGCTTTGAATAAGGGGTGATACAGCGCAGGAGATACCTCGCTCGAGAGAACGTCTCGCATTGCTTCACGTACCCTGACGTTAGCGCAAGCCAAGAGTTGAATGCTCAGCCTCAGATATCGGGTCAGGAGTGGCTCTTCGTAATGCTCAGAGGAAAGCCTGTCAATCCATCTCAATCCACCCAGAGCGGGCTCTTCTAAGATGATGGCCTGATCAGCAGTGCAGATACCACCCAAGGATGCTAGGAACCCGGAATAATTCCTCCATTCCGAGAGAACTTTCTCGTCCACTGCATCAATGGTGGAGGTGGATACATCTTTGGCAAGATGAATCCACCTGTCAAATGCAGTTTCCCAAGCATTTAGAATACCCGTCGTTGGGAACTGCATCCGGCGCAGAAGTCCTCGAACCCGTTTCTGAAAGGCCACTAGTCCCGTGAACCGAAAAGCACGGGAAGCAATCTCCTGAAAAACTTCACCATTTCGGAGGACGGAGGCTGAAGACTTGGCCGACTCAGCATGCTTGTCTACGATCGAGCATTCTTGGAAAAAGAGGCCAATGCATGATGTGACAAGCTGACAAGTGTCAATGTTGGCCGAACATAGTGAGATGAGAAGAGTAGTTTCAAGCTTGGACGATGCGCTCACGACGTCCGGCGTTTCGGCCGGTATCTCAGCGAGCTCCTGCACATGATCAGAAACAGGCACGCTTATAACGAGTGCTGGTCCAACATACTGGTATGTGCTTCAGCAACAGAAGTCTTGCTTTGAGGTATTCTTGAAGGGCCTCCAGTCCCTGGTCATCCTTTTGCAAAGCGATACGCTCGCACAATCCAAGCAAGACTTTAGAGCTGGTAACGGGTCAACGGTGTTCGAAACAGCATCCAGTCCCCAGGCTCACCTTCTGCTCCATAGCTCTCCCCGGAGTTGCTGCGTCCCAAATTGATGGCCAGTATCAAATTTTCGATATGCCTCCAGATGGCCCGTGAAAAGCCTATCTGCAACACTGGTGGCAAGTCGTCGGACAGAGGGCTCGGCAGATAAGACGCAAAGGAGAAAGGACTTGAAGAAACCGCTGCTGGGGTCATCACCTGACAAATCGTCCAGGAGCCGCGCTGGAGAGGCATCTAGAAATTGGAGGATGCTGCAAACCATCTCCATGCCTTCAAGGCTACCCTGAGTGGGCATGCCGGTGGATTTGGCGTTTTCGATCTGGAAGCCACGGTCACGGTTATAATTCTTGGTCAGGGAGATTGGGCCTCACCTCCAACTGCGAATGCATGAATGGTACCACGGTATCAAATAGCTCGTGATATCTGAGGGCGTACGGCTGCTGCGCAAAGTAGGAGCAACCTTGGACAACGGCTAGTTTGAAGGTGTTGGGTGCAGTGGGCGAAATGCAGGTCTCGACGAGAGTACTAACACACCCGTCTAGGTTGAGGTGAGCTAAGCTAACGAAGGCAGCAGTCATCATGTCCTGCTCAAAGAGAGGAGGTTCGGAGGAAGAAGCACGGCGGAACACTGCATCTCGGACCTCGTCCTGGACATCTAGAGCATAGCTAACAAGAGCTGAATCGCTGTCAGCATCAAAATGGCGTGCAGCACGAAGTAGAGACACCAGACAATAGCCAGCCTGCTCATTTCGATTCCTCAACGCCTTCCTGAGCCCATCGAGAAATGAAACCTTCTTGACCATGCTACTGCTCTTGGCCTCTCGCATGTTGCTTGCGACTTCAAAGACGTCTGGAAGCAGGAATAATAGAGTCGTCTGCAGTGGATAGAGGAGAGCCTTCCGCCTGCCATTGTCCGTGGCGGCCTGGGTCATGTCAAACAAGGTGTCTGCGCCGCCGTCGAGCCGCTTATGAAGAAGATGAAGCTGGACAAACTCGCGCGGGAAACGATCAAGCCACCTAGTGATGAGCAAGGGAGTAACTACAGCGATGGTGTTCTGGTAGGGCTTTCGGAAATGGAGAAAGCTGGAGCAAATCTCTTGGATGACGTGGCCAAGCTTGGTGCCGTCAACCCAGAAGAACGACAGTAACCTGAGGACGACAAGGGCTGCCTTCTCGGCGTCTTGGAAAGAACCCGACGCTGCTGGGCCTGATTGGGCAACAACGGCTGTGCGAATGTTGTAAACGACATTCCTGAAGTAGTCGAAGGCGACGGACCAGCTCGAAGCGGTGACGTATTCAATCACAGTCTTGACATGTGCGTCCATCTCAGTCAGATGAGCGCCGAGAGGGTCATCGTCTGGGGAGGAGCCGTCATCTCTAGTTAGGATGGAGGAGTCGTCGGAGCGAGGGATGTCGATGTTGCGGGTGCAGACCTGATCGAGAAGGGTTTGAGCGGGGAGTATATAGCTGTCGGGGATGGGTTCCAGGAGATGCTTCAACGCGTCGAACAAACGGCTCACGAGAACCTCGTCGAGGGGAGGTGGGGCAGGGGCTGGGTCGACGTCGCTATCGTGGATAAGTGAAGCCCAGTGGGCAGAGCAGCAGTCGGCAATGATGGCAAGAATGTAGAGCTCGGAGTGGAGGACATGGCTAGGATGAGAGGCCACTGCAGTGTAGGGGCGCGCGAGGTCTTCCAGCAGGGACAGGAGGGCGTCGAGGACGGTAGATATAGTCGTATGGCCGAGCTCGACCAGCGTGGCCCTGGTGACGTGAACGATGTCGTCTTGTTGCAGGCTCTGGCCGCTGGTGCCCGCTCGGTGGGGGAGCTGGTGCACAATGTCAGTCCTGCGTGTCCATGATTGAGCATCGTGGATCGCGCCCAAGGTAGCTTACTCTGGTGGCGAGCCTGTCGACCAGACACCCGACCAGGCCTGCGTCTCCGTTCATAGCTGCGGCAGCATCGAGCGACGTCAGGAAGGATTGAAGTGGTCGGATATCCAAAGAGTGCACTGGTGGTGAGCTAGGGTCGCGGCGGTCGTGGCGGTCGTGGCGGCCGTACTGGTGGTGCTTGGTAGTGCTTGGTAGTGCTTGGTGGTGGCCCGTCGTGGTGGTGTCCTTGTCGTGGCCAAACCCCGCGAGCATTCCCCACCTGCAGCAGCCGGTTTAAAGCACCTCAGTTAATTACCCTAGTAGCTTCCATTAGCACTGGCCTGCACTTTACTAGAGACCCCTTAGTACGAAATAGTCCAAGCACTCCGTGCGCAGAGAGATGCTTGTACCCCTACTCGCTACTTGAGTGACCGGATACCTACCTAGTGCCTACAGTTCCAGTCCTAGTCCTAATGGGATTGATTAGATCGCACGTACTGCAACGTTGGGCTTTGAAGCCATTCATATTTCCGCAGAACAGCAAAGGAACAAATTAAGTACACTAATTTAGTACGCAAAGTGGGCTCGAGGTACGCGCAGAAAAGTTACAAAAACTACGCCTAAAAGTCGGGCGTCTCATGGAGACACCAAGCTGCCGGCCGATACTACCAGTACATGTCTCCCGGCTTCCTAGGTGGGCGGAGAGGTGCCAAACAGATCTTACAGATCCTTAAAGATTAAGCAGCATATAGTTTGACCCCCTCCCCCTCCCCCCCTCGAGTCCTTCATCTTAGCTCTTCAGATATACATTATACTTCCCCTGTCAACCCTTCCGGACCCCATCATTGACCATTTTCACCTGCGATCTCTTCCTCCTCGGTAGTGGTTCCCGTGATTCCTGTTGTTTTGATGCCCGCCAGGTCCCTGGTACTGTCCAGGCGCACCATGCATCGGTGGAGGCTGGCCCTGGCCCCACGAGTTGTTATAGGCTGGCTGGCCATGGTGGCCATTTTGAGGCGGGCCGTTGTTGTAGTAGTGTGCAGTAGGAGGAGGTGGTGGCAGCCCCATCCCGAAGCCTGGAGCTCCAGGCGGCGGGGGGCCTGTGCCAGGAGCATGAGGAGCGCGGTAAGAGTCCGGTCTGCCATAACCGTTCTGTGGGCGTCCGTGGTGATTTCCTCGTCCGCCACCGGGCCCGTAGTGGATGCCTTGACCTGGTCGGCCGAGGGGGGCACCTCCATGGCTTCGCCCACCTCGGTTGGATTTCCCACGGAGGACCTCGATGTCACTGCGCGTGAGGGCCGGCGGCGGCAATTGCACACCCCGCAGAAGCATCGATTTGTGAGTGTGCGAGGTCTGGGGGATCTCATAGTTTACGCTGGTCATGTTAATTGAAATGCTGCAGAGGAAGAAGGGGGGGGGGGGGACAAAGACAGGATGAAGAAGCTTACACAAGAGATCGATCATACTCCAGATCGGGTAGGGACCTTCGTTCTAGAGGGTACTTCAGAGCACCATGCGGGACGTATCCGTCCTGTTTCTCGACCTTGCCAGATAAGCCATCACTGTTCTTCGGGTTTAATTTGAACTTGGGCTCTCCCTGTCGCTTGGAGTAGAACTTAGTTGAGATGTCGTCGTACAAGCTCTCATGACCGTCAGAGAGTAGAAGGACGACTTTGCCCATCTCATTGCGAGCAGAATCTTCGGGGCTCAAGAGGGGGTATTTGCTTTGCACGGCAGATAGTAGTCGTGGCATGTCGATGAAAGGGAGCAGCGCGACTCCTTGCCAGGCCATCTTCTTTCCGTTGAGGTCGACTTCAAAATCCTCGGGGTAGAAATCGATGATTTCACTGTCCTCTTCCAACATCAAGGGATGGAAGACCTCCGGCAGCGCATGTCGAGAGGCGGCAGGCAGAACGCTCATCAGTTGCTCAAAAGGCTTTGATGTCCGACCTTTCTCAAAACTGATCTCCATCTTTGATAGATCTTTGAAGTCAGCAGCAAATGGAGCATAGTGATAAGGGTAGTACCATTCCCAAGAAGGGCATCCCTGGAAGTAGTATAGAAGGACCCAGGCCAGCCCTTCAACGTAGTCCCGAGCTACTGAGTTGCGGAATGCAATGTCCTTCGGATCCTTGTGGAATTTCTTCTCATAGTAACGGTCTGCGTAGCCATCTTCCCAGAGTCGGACTTCGTCAACCGGGCCTTCTTCCTCGGTCGGTGCTGTCGGGGTGCCGGTGCCGGGTGAATCTGTGGCAGAAACACTGCCGTTTTCGTCTGTGCTGGGCGCCTTTCGCTTTCCCAGGGCTGAAGGAGGCGCCTGAGTTTCCTCGACAACGGCGGCGTCTGAAAGAGACTTCTGGTTCTGAAGTTGGGCCTTAAGGACACTTGCGGCACTCTTGTTCGCCATGTTCGCATCAACGGCGGTGCTGCGATTGACAACCATGTCATGTGTTAGGACCTTCGATGGTTGTGTAGGATACGAGGCAATGGGGTACAGCGGCAACCCAGCCCCAGGGTTGTCGTGACCATTCTTTCGCGGCGTGGGCGCTCCACCTTGTCGCCCACCTCTGCCGTTATTCTCATAGAGCTTTCGCCTCTTGAAATTGGCTTCGCGGCGATCTTCGTGCTCTTTTCTTCGCTTGAAAATCGCGTCCTCTTGCTTTGCGAGGCCATCGAGAATACACTGGGCTCTTCCCAAGTCAATGTGTCCATCCTTGGTCACATATCCACCCATAGATGGCAGGTTGTCCTTCCAGATCGCGTTAAGGGTGTCAATTCCATGATCGCGGATTTCCAGGGCTGGGAGATGAGGCAAGAAGTCATTGCCAACAAAACAACACATGAAAATCCAGTCATCGATTGCCCGCTCCAGGTCAAATCGAAAGGGTAAACCAGGAACTGCTAGTTCGGCAGCGAGGTACTCCCGTAGAACAGCAACATGAAGCCAAATGAAGGGTTTGAGGGCGACGCCATTGTCTTTCTCATCAAACTCGCCCTCCTTTTGTTTTGCCTCACCACGACAATTCCGAGCCTCATGTCCCTTTTGTCCACACAACTTGCAAACGCGAGGTTTGCTGTCTTGAAAGAACACGTCCTCACGTAGAACCCGGAAATGAGGCTCATGAGTAGCCAGTCCCAGCATGATAAGATCGGCGTCGAGACCATAAATGACGTGGCGAGTGTTTGGATCGTGGTCTGGGGAAGCGCGTTGGGATCGAACGAAGTCCATGATCTTGTGTTCTCCTTCTCCAGGAACCGTGGCATCAGATATGATGACTTTGAGCTTGGCCCAGCCAGGATCAGTGTTCAATTTGTATTGGCACCAGTATCGCAGGCTCGAGGCGAGGATGTCCATAAAGGGCGTTCCAGGCGTGATCGAATTTGAATCGAAAGCCTTCTTTGTGACGCTTTCCATGCTCTCAGCAGATAATGAGCCCCCGTTTTGCTGTTTCATCATTTTGATGAGCTCCTGTTTGTCTGCTTCCTTCTCTTGGGCTTCTTGGGCAGACCGGAAACGTCTGGATCTCTGCTGATTCATTTTGGCTCGAGGGGCGACGCCATCTGACGACATAGTTAGCAGTGGAACAAGGCAGAATACACAAACCCACTGAGGAGTCAAGAAAAGCAAAAGCAGGGTCGGATACATACCGACGGCGATCATGAGGATCTTTCGTGGCCGCACCATATTGACGACGCGGTCGGTGTACCTGAACACCTCCAGCATCATCTCTTCTTCGTCCGTAGGAGCGGGCCTATCCTCGGGATGGGAGCAGGGATGAACGATGCCATTCATATCGAGATAGAGGTTGTCAAGCTCTTCGCCATTGGGATTCGGTCCGGTGGTGTCGACTGGGATAATCGAGCCATCTTCCATGGTGATGGGTTGATCCTCGATCACGGGCGAGATGATCTTGGGGTACTTGTTGGACAGCCATCGGAACGCTGCTGGAATACCCATTTCGATGAGGTCGCAAGGGCTGCTTGGTCGAGCGTGTCGTGGGGGGTTTGCGCAAACTGGGCCGTCAGCTCGGGGGGATCTCAGGCAGGCAAAATAGCCTGGTAGGAGGCGATGAAGGTAATGTCCACGGTAGAATTCGTCGCATGGGTCTTGCGGGGATGGCGGCGATGCAGGAGTAGACGAGCACTGCGTGATGCAGCAATGGCCTCGAGAAAGTTGGATGACAGAGGGGAGTTTGGCTGCGGCGAAGACGGTGTTTGTCTATCGCAGAGGTTTCTTTCAAGGCTGCCAGCGTCAAAGCTTGGCTTTTCCGGGCCAAAGCAACGCTTGCAGGGGCCCTCGCGGTTCTCCTGTGGCGTGGTGGTGGGGCTCGTGTTCAAGTCGCGGCCTCGGTACTAACAAGCGTTAAGAAAGGAGAGCTTCGGCGAATATGCAGTTATCGAGTTGACAAGCCCACCTCGATGGCCCTATCCTGACAAGCTGTCCAGAGCTGGTGAAGTAGAGAGTCTGCGTGGCCTCTGTATGAACCCACGACGCCAATCCTTCCTAAACGACACAGCGGTGTGATCTCCGAGTCTGCGCGCCGGAGACGGCTGTCCGAGCCCCCTACGAGCCTCTGCCGAGACCAATGGCACTGAGACGTCACAACCATGTTTTCTCTCCCCACCGCACCGGCGAAACAGTCAGTTAGCGAGACCATCACCGTCCTCAGCGGCCGTCTCAGCTCTGCGACTCTGCTCGAGGATCGACGAGCTGCAATACTAGGCCTCCGGAGCTTTGCCAAGGACTTCCCAGCATCCGTTGCGTCTGGTGCTTTGAGGAGCTTGATCGGGAGCCTAAGTAAAGATGGCGAGGATGTGGATACGGTCAAAGTTGTGCTTGAGACGCTGTTGATGCTCTTCAGCCCAAATGAAGATAGTCCTGAAGCTTCGGAAGAGATTGCCCTATGGTTGGCTGATGAGTTCACCCAGCGGCAGGAGAACATTACCTTGCTCCTCGATTTCCTCGAGACTGCAGACTTCTACTCGCGCCTCTACTCGCTTCAACTTCTTGCTGCTATTTTATCCGCGCGCACTGAGCGGACCGAGGAGTGCGTTTTCACCGCTCCTTTGGGCATATCGCGTCTTGTTTCTGTTCTCGATGACCAACGCGAAGCTATTCGGAATGAAGCAATTACTCTATTGACCTACTTAACGCCAACTTCGCTTGAGATACAGAAGCTGGTCGCCTTTGAGAATGCTTTTGATAAGCTCTTTGCGATAATCGAAGCCGACGGATCTCTTGCTGATGGTGGAAGGACAGTGGAGGACTGCCTGATACTTCTCGCCAACCTACTGCGTGGCAACACCTCCAACCAGTCCTTGTTTCGGGAATCAGGCTGTATTAGTCGCATGGCGGACTTGCTGGGCCAAGTTTTGCAACCCAAGAGCGAAGTTCCTGACATTGCATCATGGGCGCAAGCTCAGAAGAATCGTAACGTCTATGCTTTCCTGGTCATCATCCGACTCTTCATCACGCCTGGCTCTGTGGGGACATCCCAAAATCAGACAGCCATTTGGCGACATGGCTTGGCGTATCACGTTCTGCAGCTAGCCTTCAGTCCTGGAGCACAGGTGCAAATCAAGGCCGAGGTGCGAATGAATTCCCGACCACCAGATTGGTAGAATGCATGATTAACGACTAGATAGGCTTTAATCACCTCTGGTGATGTGATACGGCAGAATGCGGCCCTTCAGGAAAGCTTCGCTCAGCTCATGGTTCCTTCACCGTTAGACAGAGGCGATGGGAATACGGAGGAGCCCAAAAGGCGAACCCAAGTCTACGTAATCGATGCATTGCTTGACCTGACTCTATGCATACAAGATCTGCAGGAGTTCGATGTTCGCTTTGCTGCGTGCGGGTGTCTTCAGGCATATTTTGCCCACCACGCCGAGGTCAGATTGCATTTTCTTGCAAGGGCTATTGAGGGTCACCAGTCTGGCCGTGATGAGTCGTCCAATGTCTTCACCGTTTTGTTGCAATCTTCCACAGAAGCGTCAGCGACGGATCCGTATCAGTATTGGTTCGCGGCTGTCATCACATTTCACCTATTGTATGACAGCCCCGAAACCAAGGCCAAGGCAATGAGTCTCACCGAGGGCGACGCATCCAATGGTGAAGAGGTGGTAACGGGCATCCAAACCATTGCGGCGCACGTCGTCTCCGGCCTTCGCCGCGGGGCGGATACACGCATCCTTGTGGGGTATCTTATGCTGCTCCTTGGGTGGTTGTTCGAGGATCTTGACGCTGTCGATGACTTCCTTGCTGAAGGTAGCAACGTACAAAGCTTGATACAAGCCGTCTCACAACCCGCTGCAGCGGGCGGTGAACTCGTACAAGGTTTGTGCGCGATGCTGCTGGGTGTTGCATATGAATTCTCTACCAAGGACTCGCCGATTCCCAGGGCCACATTACACTCCATCTTCACATCGAGACTCGATCGAGACCAATACTTAGGTCGACTATCGAAGCTACGCAGCCATCCGCTCCTGCGCGAGTTCGAAGTCACACCTCAGAAACTCGACACTTCATCTGGACGAGTCGCCGATGTCTTCTTCGACTCTATTTTTGTGGAGTTCTTTAAAGACAACTACAGTCGTATAGCACGTGCTATTGACAGAGACCCTGGCATGGAAATATCTGTAGTCACGAACGGGGTGCAGAAGGGCATATCAAGAGAGCTAGTGGACTCCCTTCGCAGCCAGTTGGAGGAAAAGGACCGCGCGATACAGGAAGCCCAGTCAACCATGGCTTTGCTCGAGGGGCAGCTTGGTCAGGAGCAAGCGGATCATCGGCGCACTAAGGAATCAGGGATCGTTGACATATCAAGGATTAAAGCCGTCAACGAGGGCTTACAGAAGCACCATGGCGAAGAACTGCGGTTCGCCCCTATCCCTATCTCTTTAGGCGTTGAGTGCAACTGATCAGGTCCTAGCAAACTACAAACACAATTGGCATCCAAAGAAAACGATCACCGGAAGCAGTTGGCACAGCTGCAAACACAGCAGACGGCTAAAGAGGGCGAGTTCCAAAAGCAGCTCGTTCAGGCCCGGAAAGCGGCCGAGGCCGAGGCCGAACGAGTCCAGCGCCGAAAGGATGCCGAGATGGCAGATTTGCGGGCAACTATCGGCCGACTCGAAGTTGATGTGTTGAAGGCACGTATTTCCTTTATTTTTGAGTGGCACTAGCTAACGCAATTGTTTGTCCAGGCGCAGAAAAGCAAAACCCAAGAATTGCAAGGGCTGCGAGAAAAGAGTACAGCCGAGCTGCGGGCACTTGAAACACGGAATGCTGCTGCGATGAAGGACCTTCAAGAACGAAACACAGCCGAGCTGATGGAGCTTCGAAACCGGATTACAAACGAGTTGGACGAGCAAAGATCGCAAGCCCAGAAGGCTGCGATGCGGACCCAGACCTTGGAGAAGGAGCTCCGCGACGCCATTGTGGCGACGAAGGGCAGCCAGGCTAAGACAAAGGAGGTGAGCACCCCGGAAACGACGATTGACCGAGCTGTGTGGCTGACGATGATACAAGTTGGAGTCAAAATTGGTCGAGTCGATCAAGGCCAAGGAAACCGCGCAATCAGAGCTTGAAGACCTTCTCATGGTGTTTGGGGACTTGGAGGAGAAAGTGGCGAAATACAAGGTGCGTCTGGTTGCGGATCGAAACAATCTACCTGACTAATCATATTACAGGCTCGTCTGGCTGAGCTTGGTGAAGCGGTGTCGGACGGGGAGGATGATGATGATGATGAGGACGATGAAGAAGAAGAAGAAGAGGAAGAGGAAGAGGAAGAGGAAGAGGATGATGTCGGTGAAGACGAAGACGAAGACGAAGACGAAGACGAAGACGACGCCGATAACGACAACGACAAAGAAAAGTCTGGGAAAGTCGTGTAAAATACCCCTTACAGAAATATTAGACTCGGTACCTCGCCAGATTGCATTGCAGCCGTCACATTGCATTGGCTGGGCGGCCCAGAAAATTCCCCAAGAGGGCATAGCCTCCTCGATGGCGGTTGTGATCCCACAAAACGCAGTCTACCTTAACTTCGACAGTTCTGGCTGATATTGGTCTTGGCCTCGGCGTTGGTCCCAAATTCAACCACAACATCCATCCCCTTGCAACCAGTGAAGGCCTAACCTACCTCGTAGACATGTCGCTGCACAACGACTCTGATGGCTCTGACGAGGGCGAGTGGCTTGACCTTGAGTCCGAGTCCGAGGAATCTGTCTCCATCACCTCCCTCTTCGATGCGCAGACTTTTCCCAGTGTCGCGGCCATGCTCGAGCATTGCAAGGAACACCATGCATTCGATTTTGCCGCTTGTCTAAAGCGCCTGAGTCTCGATTTTCACGGTACCGTCAAGCTGGTTAACTATGTGCGCGACAGTGTCAAACAGGGCTCGTCGCTGCCTGCAGAAATCTCCCTGGGCGACTTTGACGATGAGCGGTACCTCCGGCCAGTGCTTGAGAACGATGCCCTCATCTTCTCTCTCGACGAAATCCTCGAGACTATCCAGAGCAGCGGGCCTGATCCGCAGAGCCAGAACACCTCTGCCGATAGTCTGTTGGCGCAGAACAAGGCCCTTGAGGAAGAGCTGGAGAAAGTGCGCGGCCAGTTCGCCAACTATCGCCTGGCTGTCGAGCAGACTCTCGATCAGCGATGGGGCGACGACGCCGATGCTGCTCCTGCCGACAAGAAGGATGATTCAGCACACTACTTTGAATCCTACGCCGCTCATGGTGAGACTTTCCCAGTGTCAAGATGTCCAGACGCTGACTTGCACCAGAGATCCACGAGACGATGCTGAAAGACGCGGTGCGCACCGAGGCTTACCGTGATTTCATCTACGGAAACAAGCACATCTTCAAAGACAAAGTCGTCCTAGACATTGGATGTGGCACTGGTAAGAGACAGCTTGTCCTTGCAAAACACCATTTGCCTTCCTACTGATCCAACTTCCAACCAGGCATCCTGAGCATGTTCTGTGCCAAGGCTGGCGCAAAGCAGGTCATCGCGGTTGATAAGTCAGATATCATCACGAAAGCCCGGGAGAACGTCTTCAACAATGGCCTGTCCAACGTCATCACTTTGCTCCGGGGCGCTATTGAGGACGTTCAGCTGCCGGTGGACCAAGTCGACATCATTGTCAGTGAGTGGATGGGATACTGTCTACTCTATGAGGCTATGCTCCCAAGTGTCCTCTACGCCCGGGACAAATATCTCAAGCCCGATGGACTACTGGCCCCTAGTTCCTGCTCTATCTGGATCGCCCCGGTGGCCGACCAGGAATATGTGTCAGACCACATCTCCTATTGGCGGGACGTGTATGGCTTCGACATGAAAGCCATGCAAGAGGGTATTTACACTGAGGCAAGGATCGAGGCGGTGCCTGAGAGCTCCGTTTGCGGCGAACCATTCCCGTTTAAGGTGCTCGACCTTCACACAATAAAGGCATCGGACCTTCAATTCACGGCGAAGTGGTCGTCGAGGCTGACTCGCAAGGTCGACGGAGTGGATGGCTTCCTCATTTGGTTCGACAATTTCTTCACAACCTCGCGGAGCGAGCCCGTCCCCGCCCCTGAGACGACACCAACAACATGGGATAAGAAGGCCCCAGGCAGCGTGGCTTTCACTACTGGCCCGTATGGTACGGTAACGCATTGGAAGCAGGGGCTTCTGATTGCGCAGCCGGAGGAGGGTGCAACAGGGACATTGTCGCCAGCCAGCCTCTCTGGGGAGATTGTTTTTGAAGCCCCCGAAGACAATGCTAGGGCACTGGTGTTAAAAACGACGTGGACGGACCCAGAAGGCCACACAAGGAACGAATCTTGGGAATTGAAGTAGAGACGCTCAGCACCTGGGAATCGCAGTTCGGAACAGGCCTGATGCTGGGTTCCGCAGCTTGATTCTGCTCGGCCATTCGCCCCTGGGATTTCAGAGCCCTCAGAAATGAGGGACTCTCAGGCCCTGCAGGAACAGATTCACGATGCTTAGGAATCCTTCCCCAAGGATAAAGCCCTAAACCAGAAATTAGAACCTGCCTGCCTGTAGCCGGGATCATACGTACGGATGCAAGAATAATGAGCGGAGTGTTCGCTCGTCGCAAAACGTGGACCCAATACCATGCAAACAAGCCGCCGGCTGTTCGAGCCAGTGTGAAAGAAGGAACGTTGTATATTCCTTTTGGCGTATCAGCAAGACAACTGTTCGTACGGGGGTGGCCTGCACTCACCAACAGCGACGGCGATGCCTCCTGGGATGAGAGGACGCCATCTCTTTCCGGTAGCGGCAGTTCTCACGATGGTCGTGACCGCAAAGAGAGCGCCCGCACCGACAGCCCATTCCTTAGCCATGTACGGCAATCCCGCGCCAGTGACAAGCCGAGCGGTGAAGATCCAAACATAGGCAGTCGGGACCTGGAAGAGCTCTCCAGGAATCTCGTAGACGCTATAATGCAAGCTATGTCAGCCGCGGTGAAGCTTTACGGGACAACATGGCCGGAAGTAAAACCAACCGAGTATAGACGCGATATATGAAGGCGCTGAGAACTGCCCCGGCAGTGGCTCCGATGACTTGTCCCCAGAACTGAGCCTTTGGGGCAGCTCCCAGCAAGTGGCCTGTCTTTAGATCTTGCATGAGATCACCTGCTTGCAGTGCACCCTGACCGATAGAGTTAGCAACGTCTAGTACAGGATATTGAGAGTCAGGGCGAGGTGGCCTACGGCTTCGGACTAATTCGCAACGCAATGGTTAGTAGAGTCCTCGTAAGCACAGGGTAGGCATGGGACATACAACTGCCCCAGCAATGAGGTTGATGAGAACGCTCGATTTGTGAGATTGAGGGATGATGAGGGCGAAAAACAATTGCGCGAGCTTGCTGATGCCTGATACGGGATTCAGATCCGTCTCGCCCAGCGCCCTCACGCCCATGATACTCAACACCAGAGCCATGAGGACCGCGATGACGGTGGCGTACAGAGGGACGAGGTTCCCGAACACAATGTGAATGGTCAGAACGCAGATTGCGATCGATGCAAGCAGCCCGACAGACACGAACTTACCACCGATACGCTGGTCGAGTGGTGCGTCTTCTTGCTCCTGTACGGAGTTGGAGGGAGAATCTCCTGCACCAGCTTCACCAGCCGGAATTGATGGCTCATCGTCATCATTTCGAAGCAGAGAGTAGCCAGGGGGACGTTGCCGCCACAACCCAGAGATACCATGCTCCTGAACTTGCTGTCGCAAGGACATCAAAATACCAGAGAGGTCCTTGACCATGAGTGGTCGAAGTGCGACGTAGGTCAGGCTAACGATGGCGTCCACTAGCATGATTGCCAGGGAAATCCAGATAATCCACCCCTTGCTGCCATGTTCCCAGTCATCAACATCACCAGGGGCCCAACCGCGAGACTTGGCAAGGGGACTCAGGATGCCCCAGCCAACAACAGCGCCAATGGCCATATGCAGCGTAGTTTCGGGGCCCATGATAATTCCCTGGCCGACATATGCTAGGCTAGGGTTGAAGGTCCAAAGCCAAGTGGCTGCGACAGAGCCGAAAACTGGCAGGTTACGTAGGATGGGGAAGAAGTAAGTCAGCAGAGTAGAGAGACCGGAGCCCGCAAAGCATATTAGTAGCAGGCGCATGTTCGAGGCCCATCCCGCGTCGCCAGGGCTTTCGTCCTGGCTTTCCGGGCGCTCCTCATCAGCCGCAACCTGGCCGGCACTTGGGCCGTGAAGCGATGCATCTTGAGGCACAAGACTTGCAAAGCCGCCTTTCGCGGCGGCATCGAGCTCCTCCTTGGAAGACTGCTGCCCGTGCAACACCGAGATCAACACAGCAGTGCTGAAGCCACTCGGGAATTTGAGACGTTCCCTGATGATGACTTGATGTCGCCTTCCGGGAGCGTAAGCGAACCTGTCAGCAAGCCCAGGGTGAAGTCAAGGCGGGGGGGGGGGTGAGACATGACACTCACAGAGGAACAGCAAAGACAACGCCAAAGTAGCAGAGCCCGAGGGACCAAACAATCAGCTGCCAGGTACTCAAGGAAATCGGGCCTTGTTCGTCGGCGGCTAGCAAGTAGTTGAGGGCCGGGATCTAGGAAATGGGTACCGCGTGTTAGCGCGTGTCTCGACGACGCGATAATTAGGAGGGAAGGGGAATCAACGGACTACGCCAACAAAGCCGCATCCAAGAGGCATAATGGCCATGCCACATGCAACGCTCTGGAGGAGCACGTTCTCGACAGGCGAGAATGGAAACCGAAGATGAGGTGCAAGCAGCTTGAAGATACCGAAGCCCATGAGGCTGGCAGGCATGGACATGATGGACACCCACCCGGTCTGCAGGCCAAAGTACATGTTGGAGAAGCAGATGATGGTACCGACGGCCAGACCAGCCAGGACGGCCCTGGTGGTGAAGCTCCGCCCGGGGATCGACTTTGTCGCCATGGTAAAAAAGCTTCTGTCGATGTCGATGTCGATGTCAGCGTCTTCGTACGCCCGCGGTTGACGCGATGCGGACGGGAGGTTGAAGTATGGCTTGTGGAACCCGCCGTGGACGCCGCTTCCGAGCCCGGTGATTACTAATTGAACTAAACGTGAATCATGCTAGCTACCCCGGCCCGACGCAAATACCTTCCATTCATTTGGTTATCCTCAAGCAAAGCACATTAGTTGACTAACTTCAAAGAGCACCGCCCACCATCGAACATAAACCCCATCGCTACAGCCGAGAAAAACACGCACAAGACAGGTGGATAGCTGTGGCCGGAAGCCGAAAGATGACTTCCTCAAAGCAAACGACGGACTATTTACAGTACGGATACACGAAATGGTACAATTGTTCACTCCAATGCCTTCGGGATCCCTTTCCCATCACCCACGAGGTTGACCAATTCTGGTGCCTTGTCGTTGCCCTCCATACATCTTCCACTGGTATACAAATTTGCACAACTACGGTCTAAAAGCCAAAGCTATCCAGGAGCGAACTTGCATCTGGCTCTTCGAATGTCGTTGGTGGTGCCCCGGGGGGTTTCTTACCGTTGCTCCGTGTCTCGAAGTGCATAGAAGGCGACGGCAGATCGGCAACCACGAGCGAGGTACGACGACGAAGCAACTTGAGCGGGTTGACCTCTCCACCAAAACCGACAACCCCCGGCTGCTGGAACTCCCAGTTTCGCACTGCAAGACTGTCAACACCTCAAAGAAGTTGGGGGATGCATGCGGATACATACCTAGGTCTAGGCCCAGGAGATCACAGCCCATGCGGTCGTAGAGTTTGGCACTGTGTAAGACAAACTCCCACTCAACCTTGGGCGTGACTTTGGAAGCGCCTCGGAGCGTTTGTAGTGTCTGATGTCGCAAGTGTGAGTAAAGAACAACCAGAGCCGGGTCATCTGTAAGGAACAGCCGTGATTTGATGTCTGGTGAGCGAGGAGTCTCCATGAGGGTATAGACAGGCATCTGCGAGAAAAGGGGTTAGTTTGAGATGGTGTCGCGAGTTATCCAGGGTCACCATACAATTAGCGCCCTCACCGCCATGTCTTTGCGGCCCAGCATCCAGAATGCCCAGGACGCCAGCCAGCGATTGCCTTCCTGTGCTGCTAGTGGGAGCACTTCATCCTGAAGCAGTCGCCGCAAGACCGGGCCATTATCTCCTTCGTATACCCGCGTTATGGCTATTGCTAGCTGCATGTCCTTGAGCTGTCTTAGGCAAACTTCTACGGCGTCATGGAGGTGATCAGCTAAGAGGAAGAACGCTGCGGCATATTCTATGTCATGTCAGCTTTTGCACTTTGAACGGCCAGTCCCAGCTGCGACATACCAAATCGCCGCTTGCTAAGCAACGCGTATGCATTTTTCAAAGCCGTTGTCCTCCACTTTGGATCTTCAAAGTTGTTCGCCAATAATCGCTGTGTTGCTCCTTGCTCCCTGTTCCAGTTGGCCATTCGCCAAAGCCCCTGAAGCACTGCCTTCTTGCGGAGCGCAAGGTAGTACAGGCTACACTCTACAGGGTTCTTCACTTCACTCTTCGTGTACTCGTTCCTAGCGATCAGTTCGAACTGACTTTTCTGTGGCCCATTAGTCAGTTCATCGCTTCCACAAAAGAACACAGAAAGATGTACTTACCAAGGCAGCCGCATCAGAAAGCCACATGAAAAGGCCGCTTTCGCGAGCATGCTCCCAAAGCATGCTCCCGTGGTTTTGGCGGGACACGAAATCCACCAAAATATCTTGGCTGTTCGAATGATACGCCCAATTAATCTCACGCCATGAGAGATGCATCTCGTTGGTCCGCCCCTTTCGAAGCCCATGCTGGCGGAAGAACAGCATGAACCGAGCACCATTCTCATCCATGGACCGACGGTGTTGCTCAACTAGAGACACACATTCAATAATGTCCGCCAGTTGGATCTGTTCGTGGCCAGATAGCTGAGAAATCCCCACCTTGGTCAATTTCTCGTTGATGGAAACCGCAGTCTGCTCGGTAAAAACACCGTCATCTTCTTCCTCATCGTAGGAACCGTTCAGATACGAACCTGAGCCCTTCTCGGTGGCCTGAGTCCGGGATTGCTATCGCGAGACGTAAGCATCAGAGGATGAGTGGAATGGCTTTGCTCACTTACCAAGGGGCTGTAGAACTCCCCCACATCCATTCCAAGGTAGTCATCAATGGTTTCGCCCTCAATGTGGTACTTCAAGGTCTTATGTAGCGCCACAAGGATCCGCCTCACAAGGGTGGTCTTCCCTGACAAGATGCATTGGCTGAGAAACTGTGGGTGGAATACCGGAAGAGGGCCGTTGAACCTCTGTGCAGCCTCGAATATGTCCCAAGCACCGTCCTTTCGAGGCGGTAGGCGAAGGTCTGGCTGGTGGGATTCGGAAACCCCAACCTGTCTGTCCTGAACAAACATCTGGTTCCCGGCTCCTATTACTAGATGGCCATCACCCAACCAAGTTGAGTCACCAATGGGATGAGGAGTAAGCTCACGGATGCTAATCTCCCGAATCTGGGCCCAGGCAGGGCCCTTGTTGAGATAATCGAAGCGCATCTGTGAAAGCAGGATAACTCGATATTGGAAGCCAACCGCCAGGATGGATTGCGAATCAGGTGTTGAGGTCCAATCGAGATCCCGGATCATGTTATGTTCCTTGAAGTCGTTCTCATACTCAAGGCGGGAACTGCCTACATCCCAGATGGTGAGTTGCGATCTGGTCGAGTTCACCAACGCGGCCTTTTTCAAGGTACTCCCACTAACCAAGGCAGGCTCGAACACCCCAGTCTCTGTGCAACATGTGGACAACCACCCAACTTTGTTCTGTTCAGGGTCGACACGTGCAGTCCAAAAGTTGACGCGACCAGTTTGGGTATACGAAATGGCAACATCACGAGCGAAGACATCCAGAAACCCAGAGACGACGGGGGACGAGCCAGCAGGATCTACGGGAAGAACATAGGCCAAGCCTTCGACATCTTCCAGCTCAAACCGACAGAACTCCCGGACATTGGCCCCGGCGGTGGCCTTTGGGTCATCCAAGTAAAGGGGTAGCTTGATTTCCCAGACAACGCCTTGTCGCTCTGAAGTTACCGTGGCAATGTGTGCGACTGTGTAGTCTTTCACTTGTCGACGCGGCAGAATAATCAAACACAGGGGCTTACCCGAAACTTGATAGTCGCATCGGGCGAGGGAGTAACCTTGATGTGACCGACAGTCCCAGAGCGAGACCGTCTCGTGGCGGAGAAAGACGACGAACCGACCCTTTCGCAGAACACATATGCGATGTATGTGGCCCTTCTCGGGAATGACGCTGGCGCGAGTCAGGCCAAGGCCAGGATTATCCTGTCTGTTCAGGACGTGCTTCCACACGATACTCTCGCCATCTCTGGTCCGTGAAACGACAGCCCGGCCACTGAAGTTTCGGACGATCTTGGTGATAGAAGTTGAGTGCCCAGCCCAAATCGTTTGCAGAGAGAGACGCCTGTCATTGGTTGTGGGATCAAAAAGATCTGCAACACTGCCCGCGAAGACGCCTATCCTCCCGTCGAAGGAATGCAGTAGGACATGGACCTTACCACTCGTTCTGTCGCAATAGGTCTGCACTTCGGTATGGGGCGTGTCCTTTGCGGACAAAAACTTCCCAAAGAGTTCCAGGTGGTTGGATTCGACCTGTGCGACATTGAAAACAGTTGGGCTGCCAGCGGTGCTGCTGGATACATTCTCCAGGGCCCAAGCTGACATCATCCCTTGGCCGTCAAGAGCGATGCAAATCTCTGGGTTCTTATTTGCGATGGCAACCAGGTGGTCAAGTGCTACATCGTCAGTGCTCGAATCATCAGACATGCGATCCTCAACTGCCTTCTCTACAGATGCTGTGAAGTCGCGGCCATCGAGAATGAAGGCCCAGCGCATGTCTTGTGGAAATGGATAGTCTCGGGACGGCGCGCATATATCAACTTGGCTCCATAGCCGCCAATGTTTTCCGTCGGCGCTCTCCGTCGGTGTCCATATACGGACACACTTGTCGAGACAAATAGTGTACAGGACGTTGTCGGCGGCCTGTTCAATATGGAATGGCTTGCGCCACCTCACTGAGACCACGACATCCGGGTGGCGAAGATAGGTCAAGACAAACCTCACCTCATCGGCGCCATACGTCAACCGACGCCAGACTTTGACGAGGCGGTCGTGTTGGCCAGTACAGGCAATATGTGCCGAGTCGTAGGAGAGTGAGGCGTGCTTGACAGGGCCCGGGAGCTTCTTCTGCCACAGACATTTCGGCTCGGTTTTGGTATCGTACAAAGAGAGAAAGCTGGTAGCGACGAGAAGCTCCTCCGAGCTTCCCCAAGACAGGGCGCATGCCGATTCGAGAGTCGGATGGGGGATATCGAAGGTCGATTCCAGGGCCCACTACCACGCTGTTAGCACGCCCGTGCAGTTGCAGTACGCCAGCATGTCGACGTCGGGGAGGCAGTAGAACCTTCAGCGCATCTTCTCTGGACCCAAACGGGCGATAGACTCGGACTTGGGTCGAGGTGCACGTAGCTATCTTGCCCGAGGCTTCGTCAAAGGCGATGGCGTCCAGGGGCTGGGGGTCGTCATCGTAGATGGTCTGCAGGACCCCGCGGGATCCTTCGAGGATTGCGAACGCGCTTCCGGTGATGTATGCCTGCGAGACGATAGCGCCTTTAGCTAGAGCTTGAGTCCAGAGGCCGAGGCTTGAGACCCGGTGAGTCGAGGGCACCTACGTTGATGTGTCGGGCGTCCCAATAGCCCGAGGCCAGACCTTGGAGCCTCGACTGCGGCTTGCCCGGTAGGACGGCTTTCATGCTACCAAGGGATCACGGGTCGCGCATCTCCGGGTGGGTTGAAGGATGATCGAGGAGCCTGATCGGGCAGGCGAGGTAGCTTGAGTTCGATTCGTAGTGGCCAGTATTGCTCGCTCTGGTTGAGGTCATCGGAGGCCTTGCATTCATGCAATAAACGAGAATACACATAACTGAGGTACCTACCTACCTACCTACCTACCTAGCCTAGTTGCAGGCATTACCAGTAGCGTGACGTCGGGTGACGTGACGTCCACATCAACGCACCGCCCCACTAAACCCTTTCTCAGGGTGACAGGACAGACAAACAAACTCCAACAGCTTCCTGTGTAACCTCACCAAGATTCCTCAGTCAAACAGAAGACGAGTACAAGTGTTGCAACGTGTGTCTGCCTTTGCTTCTCTACACCAAAGGATGAATGCTTCATTTCTCCTACCAAAAACGCCACCAGCTCCTTTCCATATAGTTTATATCAACAGCAAGGGTATCCATGGCGAGCCGGTCATATAACATCACCCAAAAAATAACATCCAACTTCTGTTCCCAATCCGCTTCCCTTGGATGCTTCAACCAAAATTCCTTCCCTCGTGCTCTCATTTTCCATGTTACGGAACCACCGCGGCCCAAAATACATGATTCATCTATTCACAGCATTATGATTGGGTTGCTCTCCATTTCTAGGCGCCTCCTCTCGTCTCGCGGCATCTATTGACGTTTTCGCTGCGACAGAAAATGACTTCGGCGACTGGATTCGCACAGAGCTGGCCAAAGAGGTGGTTTTAGGTGATTGACTGACGCCATAGCGCAACCCTGATGCCTTCGCGCCTACGGACTTGCTTCCCATGGTCCTTGTAAGTGAGCGGGAGACTGGTTGCGGTCCCAGCGATGTCTCGTTTATCCGTCCGTATCCGACCGGTTTGATCGGCCGCAGCAAAGATGCAGGACGAACAACGTGTTCAGACTGAGGCAGGTCGGGTTGCAGCGAGATACTCTGTGTTGTCCGCTGCGGTATGCCAGTGGACATACGTTGAGTTGACCAACCTGCCCTGTTCCTTTCGACTGGTGCAGGCTCGTTAAGTCGCTGGCGGAAGTCATTCTCAAGGTGTGATGGCACTGGAGCTCTTGGCGTCGTCGAAGGTAGCGCCGAGAACCGTTCGGCTCTGCGATCCTGCGGCTTTTTTGACGGGGATGCGATTATCTCCATGTCATCGCCATCGGAAGATTCTCCATCGTCCTCATCGGCCTCTCTCACGGGGGCCATTGAACTGCCTTGCAAGATGCCCGTCATCATGATAGGTTGTCCGGTCCACCGAGTGGGGGTCTCGACTGGGCTTGTCGGGAAGTCCAGGGCCTTTTCGTTGCGTCTGAGTACTGAACGCCGTCCAGAGAGCGCTATCCAGCTACCCCGATAACCTCCCGGGAGGTATGTTGACCCACGCTGAGAGTCGAAGCCAGCAATTTGTGACCTGGGTCTGTCACCAAGATGCCTCCACTGGTGCAAATATCGGTTTCGTCTCTCGCGATTGTGTTTTTTCTGGACCTCCAGGGCAGTATGCGCTTGCCCGCTTTGTTGTAACGATGAGATTGACCATTCCTTCAAGCAATTGCGTTGCCTTGAGACAGCCCATAGTTGCCAGGCTTCCATGTCTCGCTGCTCAAGATCTTCGGCGTGCTGTCTCCAGACCCGTAAATAGCCTTGGCTATGTTGAAGTTGGGTTTCGCGTAAGCGTCTCTGGTCCATCTCCACCTGATCGTTCCAAAATTGCAAAGCGGTAATCTGCTGCTGGACTTGACCTCTCGCGTTTAGCTCAGAAGCAGTTCCAGCCTGTGCCTGGTCTCGGGCCGTGAATGCTCTCCACTTATCAAGTGCAGCAAAGAAACTTCGTTTCTTTCTCGCAGATGACATTTCCGTGTATCTTGCCATCAGGTATCGCTTAACATGCTCCTTGTCCCGATCCTTCCGTAGCTGTATCGTCTTGTTGAAAACGCTCAACATGCGAGTTCCCCTGAGATAGAGACAAGCCCGGCCTTCCATATACGACAGCTGTGACGATCGCTCGTATACACGGTGCATACATTGCAGAACCTCGGACTTGCTTCGGTCCCCATAATAGCGCTTGGCTTTGAGTAATAAATCCTTCTTTTGCTCAACACTTTGACACCACTTGTCGAACGCGCGAGTGGCAGAAACATACTCGCGTCGCCAAATGAATGCCTGGGCTCTTGCTTGCAGGTTCCATTGATCGAAAGCGAAGGTCGCCTTTTTCGCCAAGAGATGTTGACGATACGCTGTCGCTCGACGTCCAAGTTCAGCTTGGTCCCACCACTCACGTAGATAGTTGAAAGATTGCTGGGCAGCCCCGATGTGCCTAGAAGCTGCGGCTAGCTCCATCTCTTTGTTGGTATGACTTTGCCATTTGGCTAGGACGCCGAGTCCCCTTCGATATCTTATTTGGATATTATTAGCTTCGGCGAAAGCCAGACTTCCAGAGACCTGGGCCGTCCAGCTCGAAAGCGCCTTGGTCCTCCTGCGCGAGGCTATGATGTCGCGACCGACATGCTGAAGGCGATGATAGGACCACTGATCCAAGACCCGCTGTATTTTTTTCAAACGATGCCCCTCGGCGATTTTCTTGGCGATACTTCTGAGGTTGTCATCTTGTGTTGCAATGCGTTGCCATTTCTTCACAGCAACAGCGGCTCTCATGTGATCAGTAGTCGGTTCTCTGAACGATGGGGCTTGGGTCCAGGTCCGGAAGTAACGGAATCGAATCATGTGTCGTCTTGCAACGGCATCTCGTTCGAGCCGGCGGGCAGTACGATCAGCCCAGTGATTGAAAACCTTGCTTGCGAGATAGAGCTGGCGAGCGCGACTCGCTTGTCTCAATAGCCGTTGATGCCTCGCTTCTAGCTCGGCTGGGTCAAGTTCCTTCTGAGACTGAATAGGTGTGATTTGAGAAGGACGGTCCTGCGGGCGTTCAGTGGGCGTCGTGGGCCGCTGTGTCAGGTCCTGGTCTTCATCATCACCTGCCTCCTCTGTCTGGGTTGCCTCTCTCGAGGGAACCGCTTCCTCTTGAGGCTGAACACCATATGGAAAACCTCCTTGTATGGTGGTCCTTTGGGGGTGGTCGCCTGGGGCCTGTTGCTCAGCGTGTGGCATCGTCTCGTCGGCCGGTAATGGTGTTTTGCGGTTCTCGTTTTCTGGCACCTGATCGATTGGCTGCCCTTCGAATTCAATGTCGGGGAGATGGGGACGATCCAACAAGGAGCGCAAGGAATTATGATGTGTGCTTATGTCGACACTTGGTTGATGGACCAAGCTTTCATGTGCAGGTTCCTCCTCAACAACAGACAAAGCCTTGTCGCGACGCTCCCGGTTGAAGTCTCCGTAATTAGAAGGCCTCACCGCGTCTCTGGAGCCCTGGGCCTCCTCCATAGTGTCATTGTTGTCGAGGACGTCTTGCTGAGGCTGTCGTTCTCTTTGCCTCAAAGCCAGAGAACGCCAGTGACCCATAGCGGTAAACAGGGCAGCTCGTCGAGCCCTGAGTTGGGCTTCATCCTCTTCGAAGTTTGGACGAGAAGATGCAAGTTCCTCTCGAGCTTCTAGCCGGGTTGAGGTTATGGCTGGCTGAATAGACCGCTGAGGGAGATCGATCTCCTCAGTCGTAAGGTCGTCGGCGGCTTGTTCCCCATAGTTATATTCTTGTCGGCTGGACGAAGAAAATGCCGGCGATGCTGGTGGAGAAGTTCGGGATGAATCAGTGTTGGCGAATTCGAGCACAATTCCCATGCGACTGAGGATGGCCTGGAACTTGTCGACCAGGTTGCCTTCACCTGTCTCGCCGCCTATTCGGAAAAGAAAAGACGCCAGGTGGTGGTCGTTTTCAGGGCTGATTCCGTAGTCAGGGAGGACAGTATCATACGCCTCGAAGAGAGCTTGGACGGGTACGGGTTTCGGTTCTGGGGATCTATTGAGCAGCTGCTGGGCAGTGGCGACAACTGCATGTAGTGTTGCAATATCTACAATTGTCAGCGTAAGACGACAGCCATGAGCGTGGTCGCTTCAACACGGACCGTCATTGGAGTAGTAAGTGTCTTGGCTTGACGGTGACCGGTTAGCGCTGGTGCTGCTGGAGCGGTCATCGTCGTCAGATGGCGAGGAAGGTCGCGGGTCCTGTGGTTGCATGTGTGCCACGAGATGGTCCGCATCTGAAGGCGATCGGTCGAAGGACATCTGCGGCGTACTATCGGCAGGCTGCCCAGTTCCGTCATTGATCCATAGTCGAGAGAGGGAGGTGCGCAGTCACTTGGGCGTGTGAGGTGTCGGGGCAAGAAGCTTGCGACAGCTCTAGAGAGAAATCGAGCAGAGAAAGGCGGCAGAGGTCCCGCGCAACGAGTCTGGGATCGCAATCCGGATGCGAGCGGCGGGAGAGCGGGACAAAGCGAATATGCGAGAGCGGGTAGGATGCGCACAGCACAGCAACGGACAACGGTGTAGCCAAAGGGGGGGGGGGGGGGGAGGTGAGAACAAAGCACAGGGGACTGACTAGGAACAATTCAGTCAACAGGCCAACGAAAACACCAAGCTTCGCGATCGCGTCCAAAGTTGCAGGGAAGGTTTCGCGCGTAAAGTGGGTGGCTGGGTCGAAGTACCTCCGAGTGGGGCCGGGAGATATGGGGCAACCGCCTTTGTCACTGTCCACCGGGACTTCGTACAGCACACGGCCTGTTCGCACTGTACTGTCATTTTTAATCCAACAGCTCGGCCTCGTGTTATCAGAATCTTCCTCTCTTGTGAGTCCCCCCAACTGCCGTCGTCCCGCCACACCCTGTCCCGCCATGACACGTACAAGCACTCGCCCCATCCAGAAGTTCGCCAAGGCGGTGTCTCAGTGCTCAGCCGAGGTCAGTGTTTGACTGAGGCTTGCTGAGAATTCGTTTTTACTAACAACAGTAAACTGTCCAGGCCGCTGTCTACGGCAAGTGCATTGCTGCTGACTACAACTCCGTTCACAAAGACAAGTGCGTCACAGAATTTATGAAGCTCAAAAATTGCTATCTGGTTTGTTCTCCCGCACACCCTCCTCACTACAGCTCCTACATCTCACATGTCCTGACTCGGTGTTCTGGCATAGGCGGCTTCAAGAAAATAGGGAGATATATCCCTAGAGAACTGTTCTTCTACATTGTAGCCGTCCACCCAATATCATTTCTACTTTTCTGGACCTCGCAATCACAGCTTCAATAGGCGCAGCAAGAAAGTTGCCTGCTGTACCTCCTGCTCCTCTTCCGCAATGACGGATTCTGCCTGTGGTTCCTCAACCGCTTTCTCAAGCGGGCGCCGGAGCGCCTTCTCAAATGCTGCCGATTGCGACACGAAGGCCTCCTCCAGACCCACGTTCTCGGGGTCCGACCCTACACGATATTCCATCTTCACATCGTCGGTCGGCTTCAAACAGGCCTTCTTTCGGAGCCTCTGCACTCGATTGATAATTTCACGAGCAACGCCCTCCTGAGCCAACTCTGGATGTAGCTCAGTGTCTAGAATCGTGAGGACGTCGCTATCCGTGTTGGTCTCGAGGTTCTTGGATGAATCGCTCTCCAGGACACCACGGCGCACAACCAGGTCACCTTCCTCCAGGCGGATACCATCCACAAGAACGTACTTGTCTCGCACGTAGGCCTGTACCTCATCGCTCTTGAGGCCGGGGAGGGCCTTCTTGACACGTACCATGTCCTTTTTCAACTTCTTGCCCAGCACTGGCCAGTCGGCAGTGACGCTATACTGGACGTTGTACTTGGCTTCGTCACCGGAGAGAACCAGATCCCGAACGTTCAACTCCTCGGTAATGTACGACTCCAATGATTTGACATCCTCCAGGTACTGGGGGTCATGATGAAGGACCACCAAGGTCTTCAGAGGAGTCTTAAGACCAATTGTGCGGCGCTCACGCGACACTCGCGCAAGCTCGATGACCTTCTGCATGCGTCCCACGCGACGCTCAACATCGGCATCAAAGAGCTCCTCTCGGACATCGGGAAATGGGAGGAAGTGCACGCTTCGAGCGTCCTCTCCTTGCAGCTCCTTCGGAATGTGAGGCAGGAGCTTCAAATAGATCTCATCCGTGAGGAAAGGGGTGAAGGGAGCTAGTCCACGGCATAGAGTGAACAGCACTTCAAACAGGGCATTGAGCGCATGCAGAGTGTCGTTGAGACCATTCTCACCCTTAAGTCGCTTTCGGTTAAACCGGATATACCAGTTGGTCGTGTTGTCGATGAGTCCAAGGAGTCGGGGTACGACGGTGTAAAGCCGGTAACCTGTGTGAGCCATGTTAGCTACAGTAACATCCAAATCTTGGAGGAAGCTCCATACCCTTCATTTCCTCATTGACAAATTGTAACAAGCTCTGGCAACTTGCCAGGATCCACCGATCCATGACGTTGGTGTTGCTGGACTCCATGCTGGGATCCCACTTGTAGTCGACGTTTTCCACCTTCTTCAGCAGTGCGACCTGGCCTTCGAAGAACTTGTAGCTGTTCCACAGAGGCAAAAGCACCTTTTGAACAACTTCCTTGACACCAGACTCCTTGAATCGTAAGGGTTCGGCGCGGACAACGGGGGAGCTAATGAGGTAAAGACGTAGAGCGTCAGAACCATACTTGGAGAGTACAATCTTGGGGTCGGGGAAGTTCTTGAGTCGCTTGGACATCTTCTTGCCATCTTCGGCAAGAACGATACCATTCACAACGCAGTTCTTGAAGGGAGAGCACCCGAAAAGATGAGTTCCCAGCACAAGAAGCGTGTAGAACCAACCTCGGGTCTGATCAAGTCCCTCGGCAATGAAGTCTCCAGGGAAGGATTCCTTGAACTTGTCCACATTCTCAAAGGGATAATGTTGACTGGCGTATGGCATGCTGCCAGATTCGAACCAGCAATCAAAGACTTCCTCAATGCGCTTCAACTGACCCTTGCCCGTCTTGCTCGGAATGGTGATATGATCAATCTTGTCACGGTGAAGGTCCGTGAGGTCTCCCTCATATCCACTCAGCTCGCGCAACTCCTCAACGCTGCCGATACACACTCTCTCCTCCAAATCTTCGCTAACCCAAAGGGGGATAGGGGTGCCCCAGTATCGGTTGCGGCTAACGTTCCAGTCTCGGGCATTGGCGATCCAGCTGGCGAATCGACGCTCCTTGACGAGAGTGGGAACCCAGTGGGTACCCTCAATGTTCTTGAGCATATCTGGGATGATGTCAGGGATTCGAATGAACCAGGACGGGACGGCCTTGTAGATCAGGGGAGTATCGGAGCGCGGGCACATGGGATACGAATGCCTAAGCTGTGACTCTGCAACGATACGGTCCTTGCCCTTGAGATACTTGATAATGTGCTTGTCGGCCTCCTTGACGTGCATTCCCGCAAAATCACTGACGCGAGACGTGAAGTGACCGGTATCGTTGACGGGGTCCGGGGGTGGTCGATTCTCGTTGATGACGCCTGCAGCCACGGCAACGTTGTAATCATCTTCACCAAAAGCTGGGGCCTGGTGGACAATTCCGACACCACTGTCCGAGGTCACATATTCGGCGTTCAAGACCTTGAATGCGAAATCCTTGAACTCTTCGTAGAAGTAATCAAAGGGGGGCACGTATTTCCATCCAAGCATGTCCTTGCCTTTGAGTTTTCCGACGATGGTGAACTTGGCCTTCTTGGGATCTTTGTAGACGGTTCCAAGAAGTTTCTCCAAGAGGATGTAAGTCTTGCCGGATTTCTCGTCGAGGATTTTGACGTACTCGAAGTCGGGATGAGCGGCGAGGCCGAGGTGTGAGGGAAGGGTCCACGGTGTTGTGGTCCAAGCCAGGAGGTTGGTGTTGGGGTCGTCCAGGAGAGGGAAGGAAACGACAACGGCAGGGTCGGTGACATCCTGGTAGTTCTGGTTGGCCTCGAAGTTGCTGAGCGCCGTGGTGAGGACGGTGGAGTATGGCATCACTCGATGACCTTGGTAGACCTGGCCCTTGTCGAAAAGCTGCTTGAAGACCCACCACTCGGATTCCATGAATCTAGGATCCATGGTCTTTAGAAGGAAAGGTTAGTCATGCTGGGTTATCTAGGCAAGTTTAGGAGCGCAATCACCTTGTAATCATTGTCAAAGTCGATCCAGCGTCCGAGACGCTCGATAGTTTCACGCCATTCAGATGCATAGCGCATGACGATGGCTCGGCACTCCTGGTTGTACTTGGCAATGCCGAGTTCCATGACGGCAGCCTTTCCAGAGATACCCAGTTTCTTGTCAATCTCGTGTTCTATGGGCAGGCCATGAGTATCCCATCCAAAGCGACGCTCGACATGGAAGCCCTTCATCGACCAATACCGGGGGATAACATCCTTGATGGTGGAAGCCAGAAGATGGCCATAATGGGGGAGTCCAGTCGCGAAGGGAGGTCCGTCGTAGAAAGTGTAACGCGGGCGGCCCTCGGAGAGCTCGATCTATTGTGACTTTAGGGTTAGGGAAGAAGGCCTTGAGCGCGGACGGGTGGACGAGGGGAGCGAGGGGATCGAGGGGAGCACGTGGGGATTATCCTGGGGATGGAGGATGGAGAAGGAGGGTAACGAACCTGACGTTGAAAGGCGTTGATCTCGCGCCACCGCTCGATGGTTGCTTCCTCTTCCTTGGGGAAGTCGATGGACATGATGACGGTAGCTGCGAGACGACTCGAGGTCAGCGGAAAAGACACCAAGAGTAAACAGAAACAGAAGAGGGGGAGAGGGGGAGAGGGGGAGGGGATGTTGGCATGAGAAGGACGGAATGAGTGACTCACATTCAATGTCTCTGGCCAGGTAGGGCTGGTCGGCACGCGGGAAGCTTAGAAACCGATTCCCCCAGCTTCGATTGCGCGGAGTATTTTACGAGGGGCAGGGTTGAGAAAAGGGCACCTCGCGATGGTGGGTTGAATGGGTGGTGGGATGGTGGGTGAGTCAAGGCGAGGTGGGGGAAAAAGTTGTGCCCCGCCATCGCTCCCGCCCGTCGTCGAGTCGCGGTCTCGGGCGGGCAGGCTGGGATGCGATGTGCTCCAGGGTCAAAGTGACATGCGTTGGATCTGTGGCTGAGTGGCTCCGCGCCATAGATCCACATCAATAGTCAAGTAAAGGGTACCTACCTACCCAGACGACCAATGGAGGCAAATGACCCCTCTACCCAGTAGTAGTACAGCGGGCTGGTTCCCATGGTGCGTGCGCTCGTCGCTCCGACCCTCGTCCGTCCGTCCCTGCCCGCCGTCACGTAAGTAATTAAGGGACTGGAACTGGCCCGCCCGTCTAAACAAACAAACAACCCACCACCCACCCAGCTGCTGGCGGGATGTTTGCACACGTACCTTCTTGACTTCACGTAGCTCGCCTGGCCACGCCTCAGCTCCCTGACGTTACTCTTCCTTTCAGGACTCGACCGACTCGAGTCTGTTCCGGGTCCTGTCCGTAGACTCCACCTCGGAGCTACCTCGCGAGCCACGACCCAAGCCTGAGCTGGTTCAACTTCCACCCCGTCGTCTCACAACAACGCACCACACGATCTCGGGAGCTTGGAGTCAACCCTCTTCTGCCTTGTACCATAAAGACTCGTGCCTCTACCCTGACGCAGCACAGCTCGCCACCATGTCCTTCTTGTTTGGAAGAGCCCGGACACGGACCGTCACCGACCTGCCCAAGCAGGCCCGCGAACACATATTGAAGCTCGAAGGACCCAATGCCGTTTCCAAGGTCGTTACCCAGCACGTCATGTTTCGGCACCAAAGGCTAACTGAATATCCCAGGCAGAGGAGCTGGCCCGAGTCCTAAGTCAAATGAAGGTTATTCTCCAAGGAACACACGGTACGGGCCTTCGTTCTCCCCTTCCGATACTGCCTTTGAACACCACTTGTCTCTCACAATCTCCGTCTCCATCTCCACCAAACCCTTTCTACCTTGCTCTGTGTTTCTTCTGCAGACAATGGCTAATACGGATCCAAGAGGCCGATAGTTCCCCAGAGCAAATCTACCAGCTCGTTACCGGCCTCATCGATGAAGACCTTCTCCACCTCCTCGCCGTCAACCTCTTTCGCCTTCCATTCGAGTCCCGCAAAGACACACAGGTCATTTTCTCCTACGTCTTCCGCTTTCGCCCCGCCACCGCTGCCCCCAAGAGCGACCCCATCGCCCTGTCATACGTTGTCTGTAATCGGCCACAAGTTCTCGTCGAGTTATGCCGCGGGTACGACCATAAAGAGAGCGCCACCCCTGCTGGTTCTGTCCTTCGAGAACTGCTCAAAAACGAGGCTGCCGCCGCCATAATTCTCTATGACGATGGAGACGAGCCTGGTTCCAGTTCCAAGGGTCTCAATGCTATCGATCGCGATCGTCCCCAAAGTGGCAGAGGTGTCTTTTGGAGGTTCTTTGATTGGGTTGACAAGAGCTCCTTTGAGGTTGCTGCCGACGCCTTCACCACTTTCCGAGTAAGACTGAACCATACAACGAGCCTCTCAGCTCCTCGAATAGAACGCTAACTAACGACTTTCTAGGAGCTTCTAACTCGACATAAGGAACTGGTACCCAGGTACTTATCGGCGAACTTCGATCTTTTCTTCGACAAGTACAACAACATCCTGGTTCAGTCCAACAGCTATGTTACCAAGCGCCAATCCATCAAGCTCCTCGGCGAGATCCTTTTGGATCGATCCAACTACAGTGTCATGACTGCCTATGTCGATCGCGGCGAGCACCTCAAAATCTGCATGAACTTGCTACGCGATGATAGGAAAATGGTCCAGTACGAGGGCTTCCACGTCTTCAAGGTCTTTGTTGCGAATCCCCACAAGTCCATTGCTGTCCAAAAGATTCTTCTCATGAACCGCGAAAAGCTCCTTGTCTTCCTGTCCCACTTTCTCGAAGATCGCACCGACGATGAGCAGTTCATCGATGAGAGAGAGTTTCTGATCAAACAAATTCGCAACATGCCAGCAGTTCCCGTGCCACCTCAACGGTAACGTGTGGTCGGGCAAAATGCTTGTCATGAACGCTTTTCGAGTTGTTCCCTAACCGCATCTCTGCATCTCACCCAGCCACTTCACATCCTTCTCAGCGTTGTCTTTCCCCCTCCTGATTGGGCGTCAACTCGGGCCCATGCATGCGCGTCGTCACTTCTGAATTATTACGAAGCTGCGGAATCATTTTGCTTCATTTTGGAAACATAAAACCTCACTCGTACAAGCAGGAGAAGCCTTGCAGTACTATTGGGAAGTTTCCTAACCGTGCCAATGTTCTGGCCCATGGTATTATTGTACATCAGACGCGCTCCCAGCCAACGCCAATCGAATCCTACATACTTGGGTCAAATTGACTCATAATCCTTACTCCTAAATGTCTTTGCCAACCTTGAACTCAACAGTCTTCCGCCATCACATCAGCGTTGCTTAGAGAGCAATACGTTAACGCTCTCACGGGCATTCTGTGTGGTCCACACACTGTCCTTTCCACCCCGACGCCATTCATCACCAGAGGCATGTTCTCCACCGCCTCTTGAAGCCTCTCCCATGATCACCTCGAGATCTCTCTTCTGCGAGCTTAGCCAGTTTTTGACAAAGTTGGCTGGGTCTTCGCTGAGTGAGGTGAAGAACGAGTGCTTTGCCTTGGAAACGGCGATGGCCTGAATAACCCGTGCCAGTTGGTCGTCAAGAGCCGTCACATCCTTGAGCATCGCCGCATACTGCGGATTGTTGATTAGGGGAAGCAATGAATCCCGGAAAGAGTCTTCCACCGGAACCTGGATATCGTAGATGGTTGGTTGAGGGTCCTTATGAAACTCCTGGTCGATCCGGATAGTGTAGGGAAGACGGATTGGGGCAAGGGGACGAAGGTGCTGTGTAACGTATTCGTTGAGCATGGGGATGTATCCAACATCTCCGCGTTTTACCACCTAGTTGAGAATTAGTCGGCCCTGGAACAAGCGGGAAAATGAGACCAACCTTCTTCAGAAGCTCGTCACATCGAAAGTTACGCTTTTCCTCATCTTCCTGTAGGCCCAGGAGCTTGATGTATTCCCACAGTCCCATAACGGCCTCTTGCTGCGTTGCCTCCGTCATGTCAACCACGTCAGCAAGCTCTGGGCTCAGTTGATACGTTTCGGGAGACTCCTGTCGGTGCAGGTTGATTGTAATATTGGAGTTCTCGTCACCGTTGCGCTTGAACGTGAGCTCATCAAAGTCAGCTGCTGCAGGCAGGTTGGCATTGGACTGGTTCCTGGACATAGGATCTGGCTTCTTCCACTCCACCGTCTGTTCGGCGCCGTTTCGGAATCGTGAGCGGTCGAAGTCGACGGTGAGCGCCTTAAAGAAGTGCGAAAAACGGTGCTTATGCGGTGTATGCGTCTTGGCCTTTGTGGGCGAAGGGCCTGCACCATCCTGTTCCGCCTTGCCGGGAGTTCCAGTCTCTGCTGCTTGGCCATCATTCTCATCCTCGTCATCCAGCAAACAGCCTTCAATCTTGACGCGATATGATGCTTCCATGCTTGGGGCAAAATCGAAGGTATCGACGTTGAGCCCGTTGCTTTGCCAGATCTGGTCTTCGACTGTGTTGCTGATCCAAACCCGAAGAGTCTTATATCGCTGTAAAATGACCTCTAGTCAGTAAACCGTAACTAGAGAATGGAACGGGCAACCCGCCTTGGCAGTACGGCTCGCACTATCCACAATATCGAGACGTTTGCGTGTCATGGTAGCATCGAGGCGGCGTTCCACGTCCTTCAGGTCCTTATACCGCTGAACGCCCTCGGTGTCAACAATGCTGTCTTCGACGCCATCGGGCATGTTCTTGTCGGTGGGCTTGCGACTGCGTCTCTTAGCAAGCTCACTGGCGTGCGCCTGTGCTTGTTGTTGCTGGGCGATCTGGGCTTGGGTAAGAGGAACCGACGGGTGGGGTCCCGAAGACATCATGGGCCCTAGATAGACACCGGTTGTTAGCAGAGAGCTCACGGTAGATGCTGTTGGGCGTCGTGAGTTACCGATTCCGCCTCGCCGTTGGTTCGGCGCATGAGGCGACCTTTGCGGCACCTGTTGCGCAAAGGAGCGGTATTGCTGCTGCATCTTCGAGAAGTGATTTCGGTCGTTCGGCAGGGATCAATTGCGGCCACCGTTGGAGATCGTTCAAGCATGGGAAGTTCGATGATGGGCGTGTCGCGTCGCATCGCATTGCATGGCGTCGCGGGAAAATACTAGTCCACTCCCGCGTAAGTCACGTGCTGTTCGCTCATGGAAGCCTGAGGATTGCAAACTTCGTGCACTAACTGCTTTCAACATGCAGGCTAGTTGGTTCCTCCCAGAAAAGGTCAATTCTCCATTTCGAAAAAGTGATATGCTAGAAGTAGGTGCTTGTTGGATCCTATGTTTAAGTTAATCTGCAGAACAAGTGTATGAAAATGGATATGCATGTGTATGAGGTTGTCTTCGACAGTGCACGATACACGTGATAGATGAAGGAAGTACGGCGAACTCAACATTAATGACCATTGACACCAGAGCTTTAACATGAAGCCATGAGGAATTTGTCTTGACCTGATGACTCGTGTACAGGGGACACTGCCTGTTCGTAAATACTCAAGGTAAGTAAGTTTGAGTTTACGGTTGAGAACAGCAGGCAGTCAGGCAACTGATCTATCTCATCAGGTCCGGTTCTGTCCAGTTCAATACATGACTGCTTTCTCCTGCCTTCTAATCGTCATCTTTTACATGTGCCATTATCCTTGACTTTGATCTTCATGGTCTGGCAAGCCCGGAGATGACACGTAGTAATTGCTCCCGTCTCCCCTGTGCGGCCGGTACATGTCCACCGCTTTGCGTTGGGATGTCTGCTCCTACCGCAAGACCCCAAGTTGCCAGATGCACCATCGGGACATGCCCATTCTGCTGCGGTTCATTACACGGTAGCATCTAGTCCCCGTGACTGCCATGCCGCTCTCCAATGCTTGAAAATGCACCAAGAAATGCGTCGACCACCCTTCACAAGAAATGAAACTCCACAGTAGTGCGCCTCGCTGCCAATTCCCATGACCGTACTGAATGTGATAAGAGGCAAAATGTCCAAGGGGTTTCAGTCTCGTGGCTTCGTGGCCGCGTTTTCGCCGAGTCCACCTTGCGTTGCTCCTGTTTTGCTGCCTCCTCAAAACGCGGAGCCCAGTCCACTCCTTGATTGCCTCTTGCTGAAGCGATTCCTTTTTGGGGCGGGGTCTTCGTTGGCGCCCTGGTTTTTACTCAAATGATTGCGACCTTGTCGATCGGTGACACCGAAACTATCAGGATAGTTGGCTCGGCCGCCAAGCGTGCTAGCGGGGCTCGATACCGCTGATGGCATGTCCGCAAATCCGTTGTCGCCGGCGTAGTTCGTCGGCATGCTCTGCGACATGGCGAGATCTCTCGCTCGTTCTAAGCACTCGATCCATTCAGCTGCTGCCGAAGATCCACCTTCAAGAGGTGGTGATGAGGACTTGACTTCCTCAAAGGTGTAGTGTTGTCCAGCCTAGTGACATATTGTTAGAAAGATCGCAACAGTAGAGGCGATAAGCTTACCGTATCCACACACCAAACGAGCTGGCCCTTCGCATCTTTTTGGGTTCTCCACGAGCAGTCTTGAGCCATCAGCGATATCTCCTGCTTTGCTCGCTTCTCTTCCCCACCAGCCGGGGCAAGCACAATACGACCACTGGATGTTATCATTACCAAGCGCTGTCGCTTCTTAGTCGTGCTTCCTCCAAAGAATCGTGACAGCTTCTTATGTCCCTCATCTGAGCCTTTGCCGTGTGGACTTGAGGGCAGGGGTGTTGATACAACCATTAGGTCGCCCAATTTTAGAATACGCTCGTTATTCCTCGTGAGAACAGGTGACCATTCAATGTCCAACTGTGTAGGAGGAGGGAGTTCGGTGATGATCCGTGACGGCCGGGCGCTTCCATTCGCAGGGTTGGTCTGTTGCGGAGGGGGGGCTCTTGAATTCGAAACTGGATTTGACGCGCCAGAGAAGCCATTGAGCTGAATGACGGTGGGCTCCTGGGCGGGAGGGATATATGGTCGAAGTCTCGGTGCCTTGGTCCTCCATAGTGCCTTTCCAAACGGTTGACCATCAAAGAATTCATGGTTCTTAATATGCTCTATGGTGAGTCGCCGGGCGGGGTCAAGGACGAGACACCGCTCTACCAGGTCTCGTGCTGCGGGGGGGAAGCCTGGGGGAAACTCGTACTCGAGGTTGACGATTTTCTGAAAGGTTAGGTACTCGCTGCCTCCTTTAAATGGAGGTCGTCCAGCAAGTAGTTGGTAGATTATGCACCCAAACGCCCACAAATCACTAGCCTTGCAAGCATTCTTGTGTGTTAGGAGCTCCGGGCTCACGTACTCGGCAGTCCCCACGAAGGACGCCGCACGACCATCGTCCTCGCCGTCATTTCGTCCTGGGTCAGGTACGCCACGATCAGTCGGGTCTGGGTTCCTGGCCTCACGGGGGTCCTTCAGCAGTTTGGCTGTTCCAAAGTCCGTAATCTTGATATTCATCTGGTCGTCAAGGAGCACGTTCTCGGGCTTTAGGTCGCGGTGAATGACACCTCGTGAGTGCATATAGTCGATGGCGTCGAGAATTTGAGCGCCATAGAACCTTGAGCATTCGATATCAAATGTCCCCGTCTTCTTCAGAACACCCAGGAGTTCGCCGCCGTTGCACAGATCGAGCACGTAGTACAAGGACGTCTCGTCCTGGAAGGTGTAATAGAGTCGAACGATGCCAGGATGCTCGGTGAGACGGTTGAGGGTGTTCTTCTCGATGTTGACGTATTTGATCTTCTTCTCTTTGATGATGTGCCTCTTCTCGAGCACCTTGATGGCGTACTCTTTGAGGGTTTGGCGATCCGTGGCAAGATATACACTACTGTAAGAGCCTTCGCCAAGAACACGACCGAAGTTGAAGTCACGGACGCCCTTCTTGACCTGTCGGACAACGGTTCGGCCAGTGGCATCGACCTCCCGACGAACGCCTACTGCAGCGCCGCGGTCTTTCCATTCCTCGCTGCTAGCAGGGACCGATGCCTCGCCAGTGTAGGGCGAGGTTGACTGGGAGCCACTGGGACCGGGTGCGTAGCCACCGGCCATACCTCTCGAGCTTCTTCGAGGAGGCAGTGGGCCAGCAGTGGGTGGGAGAGGTGCCTGGCGGCTCGGGTTGTAGGCCGGCTGAGGGTCTCGCTGGCTAGACTCGCGGGTAGGATATGTTGGGCTTGGCTCAGGGATATTGGGCAGGCCGTAGAGGGACAATCTCGACATGTCGGGCTGAGGGGAATGCTGGAAAGTGTCGCTATTGGTAGATTCAGGTGTCACATCGGACTGCCAGGTGAGCGGGGCGAGTCGGGGGTCGTTAAGGATGGGTTCGATACTGGTATCGACGGGCTCGAGGCGGATGGCGTTGGTAAGGGAGTTTGTCGTGGGATGAGGAGCGGAGGAGGCGGAGGCGGAGGCGGAGGCGAAGGTGGGAGCTGAGGCTGAGGCAGAGGCAGAAGCGGCCTCAGCGGCATCGTCAGGGTTAGCGATGCGCAGACCACCCAGGGCCTGAGAAAGGCTCAGGTCCCCGTTCATGGTGGCAACGGGAGTGATGGGGGAGCCCCGGGGTAGTCCTCAGGGGTAGTGCGACGAGGACTCAGATGAGGAGAAAGGCTCGGTGGGAGGCGCTCGGGGAGAGAAGCGCGGGTCGTGGACGAGGACGAGAGACGGTCGGCCACTGACGAGGGCGTATCCGCAGACCATGGAGCATCACCGTTGGTGGTGCTGTCGGGGAAATTGTTTAGCAGCAGCGCCAGCTGGGAAGTCTGACACGCGAGTGACAGTCCGGCTGGGCCCGTGGAGGGAGGAGGGAGGTAGGTAGGTAGGTAGGTATCTCGCTGGAGAGTTCTGGCAGTAACGTTGGGGACACAGGGAGACAGACAGGCTGGGAGCACACTGCTGGACGAGCTGTGACCTGTACGCCGTAAGTGCGTGGGTACGTATAGTAGTCTGTACGCGATGTGCCTTAATTACCACATAGTTAGTGTGCCGGATCGTGAGCTGGGATGTTCCGCTAATAAATGTCTGAATGAAAGAACGGCGTGAGGCGTTCAAGGCACGAATCCACGCAAGGTATCCGTAGCAAGGTAAGGTAAGGTACCCAATTGTCCAGCCTGTCCAACTTGACTTTCACGGGCTGGGATGGACCCATCGATGGATGGGTCCAACCTTGAGGTACGAAGTACTTCGAACCTAAGGTACTAAATATGGTGCTGCACCAACCTGGAGGCAATGAAACCCAGTAACCGAAAGGCTGGGCAGTGAGACTTTCGAGCATGCTTGGGGGCCCTGGCAATTCGTTACTTCCAGCCTTCTTCGTCCACCACCGGCAAGCCATCAAAGTCTCCGGGGGGGAAAACGTCCAACTGCCAACCTTGAAGGGGCCGGTGGCCGTGGCTGGGTAGCGTCGATAGCGTGCTCAACGTATTCGTTTTTAATTTCACAATGCCCAGGCCTAATTACAGATCACCGCTTCGTATGTACCAGTGCACGAGGTCGGTAGTACTGCGAACGTACCCTGGGATGTACGAAGTGTCCGCACTTCGTACCTGTCTCCTGTTGAAACTTGGAAGTTGGAAGGACGCGCGCGACCTGGGCCACGGCTGGGCCACGGCTGCCCGGGCTGGGTGGGCAGGACGGGACCCGACGCGTTGCACTCTGTGCCGCAACCCGCAACCCGCGGCCCAGGCGGGCTATTAATGGTTCCTCGTTTAGGCGGCCGGTGGCACTGCTAGCACCCGCTGGCATCCTTTGCTGGGTCACAGCTTAGTTGCCTATGGGCAATTGCCTCCGCGAGCTGATGCGTCGTCGGAACTTATTAGGAGCCCGTACGCAGGCAGTACGTACTGCGTCACCAGTCTGCCACCCCTTCGCTGTCCGCTGCGCAGTTCGAGTCCACGAAGGATTTGGGAATACTCTCCGAATGAGTTTATCCATACCTTAATTACTTAGTATACTACAGGCCTATTCGCTTGTCCCTCAATTCCCAATTCCGTTACCCGGCACGCACCGATATCCCCGTTGTGCTGTCCGGAAACTTCCCTCACGCGGGACGCTCGCGTTAATGGCTGCGAGCGGCCCCCAATACCGCGATAAAAGTCCGAAAACGCGTCAACCCAACGGTGTGTAGCTTTTTCAGATGACCGTTTGTTACGGACCCGACGCTCCTTGGCACGGAGATGAGCTGACGGGCATACCCGTGGAACCTGGGCTGGCTTGGACCGGAGCAAATCATCCCACCTGTCCATGTCGAGTCGGACAGTTCCTAACTACCATGTACTACGTACGATAGGGTCACCAGCGTCATCTCCAGGGCAGCCCAGCCACAGCCAAGATGAAGTGCAGACGGAAAAGACGACCAGACATCAGATTCGTGGTGATTAAATCTTCCTGCCGGTTTTGACCTGCAGAGGCTGCTGTGTCATCCTGCAATGCCCTGCTCTAGGTACCTACCTAACGTAGGTAGGTTGTGCATAGTTGCACCTACCGTCTACATCGCCTTCATCGATCACCTTCCTCAACGTGCCTGGTTCTGGTGGGTACAAGGTGTTCGGTAGGTAGGCGCTTAGGAGCGTAGGAGCGTAGGAGCGACCATCAGAAATGGTTCAGGCAGATCAAAAGCCTTGTGTAAAGAACTTGTGGTTCGTGCGGTCTTCTTAACCCAAGCGCCTGTGACAAACAAGACCAACTCTCCCAGGATGCTCCGAGTCAAACCGTCAACCATCGTCGTGACTCACAATGAGCTCAAGGACTTCCAACTCCGGATGAAATACCGGCGGTTCCTAAGAAGGGCCAGCCCTCCGTTAACCATCAACGGGAGAGCTTGCTCCCCAGACAGCAATGGACTGTCCGGCCCGCTAAACGAGCAGGTAGATGTCGTCGAGATCGCTGCTACTAGGGACGAGGCCGATGATGGAGATGAATGGGCCTTCTCTGAAGAAGACGCATCGGAAGGGCCACGAGATGCCTTCGAAGGCAGTCCGGCTTTTCGAAGGACACGGGGACTACCAATAGGGGGTCCCGCATCGTCACTAATCTCCATGGCAGGAATGGAGGCACCTGTGAGTTCTCGTATCTATCGATGATGCTTCGCTCACTCTGTAGCAAGAATAACATTCGGCCTGAGCCCGAGCAACTGAATGGCCGAGTGCACTTGAGAAGAGGTCGCTTTCTGGCACACGACAATATCCCGTCGCCCCATGATAGCGAAGAGAGTCTTGGAAGTCCGACTGTTAGTGACGTCGGGTATGCCCCACAGCGTATTCTTAAGGGCTGACGCAGGGTCGATCTAGCCACAGGCCGAGTATCTAACGTCAGTTACACTTCAGACTGGTGATCATGCGTGGAGGACTAGAAGAACACCTTTCGTTATAGAAGACCGCCCTACCACGCCATTGCCGCCGTCGAGAGAAGGGTTTGTGGTGAGCATAGACACTACTACGCCCAGCACGCCACGAAGGCTCCCTGTGTACAGCGACGCACTTTTGACTGGGGCACAACCGCAGACCCCGAGGCACCTACCAGAGGCCCGTCACCAGAGCAGATTCGACGGGTCTTACACGGCGCCTGTTGGAGGCCGGCGTAGACGAACCGTGAGAGAGGGGATGTCGGACCTCACGATTGGAGTCCAAGCAAGGCGCGGTGGCAGTCCTTCAGGTCTAAGGATGCCTGGGTTCCAGGGACTGTTTGGGGGAAGAGAGAATGCTGAGGAAGAATGACTACGAATCATACTACCAGTCACAGGGGTGCAAATGCCGAGTGCAAGGAGAAAGAGAGAGAAAGGGGAAAGTAGTTGAGTAGCTGCCTGTTCCAATGCACAAGCTGTGGCTGGCTTATTCATTGAGTCGCTGAATCACAAGGGGCTTACACTCGAGATTTGCCTGCTGCTCTTCATGTTACTGCATGCATTAGTTAAGCCAGACGGTACAGTAGCAAACAACTTTCTTAATTGGTAAAAAACCTCACGCTGGTAACCAACGCTAATTACGGCTACCAGCCTACCAAATTGAGTGAACCATGATTGAGGCCGGGAGTTCTCCGGAGACGCCTAACTCGGCTCGGAGGAAAGGACGACCCTTGGCCGATGAGAGACATTTCTCATGAGTACGTACTCCGTACTGCTACGGCACAGAGGACGCTTCCAGGTAGGATGGTGGGCTGTCGCGTTGGCCTGGGCACAGTCCCACAGGCCGCTCAGCCCGCCAGAGGTTGACCATCCAACCAAACAGCAGTTCGGGACATCCTTCAAGGGCTATTCCCAATTCAGGCCTAGCTGGTCAGGGACCCTTAGCCATTACGCAATCCAGATGCGGGCAAGCGTGTAAAAAGATACGTACCCCGCTGTGCCGGGGTGATTTAGTTCCGCACTAGGCCGTTTTAAGGCCCGGCAGGTTTGGAGCCAGCGGCCGATAAGCTGATGCCGTGCAGACAGTATGTATAGTATTCGCACGCGTTAGCTTGGCACAGCTTTGACAAGTCCCCTAAGCCCTCATAGTAAGACCTAGTGAATTCCATGGCTCGGCTATCTGACCGTAGGTACTGCGACACGGAGTTCGCCGTCTGTAAGACCAACACACAGTGCCAAAGTCTTTTTACCCCAGGTTGCCCATGCAGCCTCACTCCGATCTCCTGCAGCTAGAGCCCAGAGCCAGTGGTGCCCCTTCCTCTCACGCTCTCTTCTTCTTCTCTTCCTCTCCTCCCTCTTACATCCATCTTTCTCCTTCCTTCATACCCACACTGTCAGACACACACTTACACACACACACACACCATACTCTGGGCACCTCAGTCACATCGTCGCCCTTGGTCGAATCTTCCACTCCGACCTATACCACCAACCATCCTTCAAGCTTCACCAGTCGCTCTTACTCCACCCTCCCGCCCACCTCGTTCTCGCCCGGTGATCGGCACAACCCATCAATTAGCCATTCACCATCCATTTTCGACAAGACTCCTCCCTACTGGCGACTTCATCGGCATCAAACTATCTTCACTCATCACGCTCACCTACGCGACTTGAAGATACTATCGACAGTTTCACCTTGTTCCAGGAGACTACTGATGGTTTGTGACAGCTTTGACTACTAACCTCTCATCATATCCAGTTCAGCCGTTTTCAAACACCTCCACAACGTCTCCCAAGATGGCCTACTTCAGTCCCCGTTTCTCGTCTTCCTCTCCCGTCCTCACCATGTCCCCGCAACCTCCCCACCAGACATCTCTGGGCATGGCAAGCTTTGCAAACCATCACCACGCACCTCACCATCGCTCCTTTGGCAACCACTTTGCGCCTTATCAATCAGCCCGACCTGCCGCAGCTGGAAGAAAGCGGTCCCGTGAGGAGGCGTCCGTCAACCTTGAGCCCGACGTCTCCGCTATGCCAGTTGAAGAACCGGAAACGGAATGGGTGTACGGACCCGGCATGACTCTCATGAAGTCGACCGCTCAATACGTGTCTGATGCCGGTACTCAATCTGGAACTTGGCTCGAGGAAAAGAAGGCTGCCCAGGCGTCGACTTTACAGGAGCAAAGAGCCATTAAGAGAAGTCACAAGTCCCAACGAACCGAGCGCAGTTCCACCATTCTATCACCTGCCTCCGCCCAACTCAACACTTCTTCTATGAAAGATGACGCAAACTCCACGTCGCCCAATGACCTACATGCCCCTGTCGTTGACGACTTCACCCTCCACCTCGGCATCGGTTGGAGAAGAATCAGCGACGATGAGCACATTCAGGCAGCTGCTCGTGGTTGGGCTCGCTTCATCGAGAACCATTTCCCTATCTCAAACGCTCGAGTGGTTCTGGAAAGCAAGGGTCTTCAATCGTACCTCGTCGAAGCGGCGGAAGGCTTCTTTCTCTTCGCCGAGAATCTCCGCCAAGGTCAACTTGTCAACCAGACCGTCGAGGGCACACTGCGCAATCTTCAATGCTCGCCCCCCAAACTCGATGGCGCTGAAACCATGACAGCAGCCGAATCGCCGAGGTCCGCTGGCGTGCGTTCTGACGCCGTTCTGGCCGATACGGAGATGAGGATGAACTAAATAGCCATCAAACAGGACCTCATCAAAATGTTGCTATTTCTTTATTCGGAGTTTTGTGTACCTGCCATGCTTGGAGGACTGGACCGGGGAGGGAGAGGGGATTGGGAATCAACGGATGGGGAAATTTATCCCAGGGGCAATCGCCATGAACGGGGAGTTTTCAACATGGCCGTGTAACCATCTACATGAGTTAGGGTTTATTCATTTATCCACTACTTGGTCTCGAAGGCCACATCTTAAGCACTCAGTCCGTTGATATTGACTGGTTGGCTTTGAAGAGATGTCGTGAGGTCAAAACAAGCAGGGCGCCGGATATTGTAGATCGGGCAGTAGCAGGTAGCGATGGTTACCACGCCTGTCTGGGCAAGCACAAGTAGATGCTTGTCGCTGAGCGGCACGTTTTCAGCGTCACCGGAATTCAAATCCGTTGCACTTCATACGCTTTTACTACATTCACGATGGCTCATGGGGTAATTAGGACAGTGAGGCAATCGGAGAGAGATGCCAATCAGTCGACGCGAGTTTCGAACATATAGCTCAATTTGTGCTGTAGGTAGTAGTCCCAGCAAGAATGAAACTGCATGAACCTAGAGCTGAAGCATTGAAGTCTATCAGCACCTTGAGGCCATTTTAATACAGTTTAGACAGTACTTACCTTAGGTAGCCAACCCCTTGAACGCAGTCGGAAGGCAAGTTAGGCGGGCAGGTAAGTGCAAAGTGCCCGAATTGGAGCTAACTGTAATGAAGGTTGAGGTGCTCACAGTGCGCTGTGTTCATCCATTAAACCTCTCCGTACTGGGTACTTCTAGGCACCTGGGCTCACTAAGATCAACACTAGCAGGCTTAGCCACGAGCAAGTCAGCATTGGAGGACCTCCATTCAGAGTCTCAGACTCGAACCCTGAAGTGGAACCAGGTGCTCCACCCAGTTCCAAGGAAGTACTGCACTGTACTGCTACCTGCGGGAGCGCTGTGCTCCGCAGAGACTAAGGTACGTAGCCACAGTACGTAGGCACTTATAGTTCCGTGCAAAAGTTCCGACAATTTCCCGATTTCCCCGCTCTTACATCGCGACCCGCGATGCGATCTTAATAACGTAGTAACTTTATTATAGTATAATTCGATTATATTATGCCTTAAGTCTATCTAAAAATATATTATAATCTTTATAAAAGGATAAAGATTATATATATATATAAATCTAGTATTTCTCTTAATTAAATTATATCTTAAAAGGATATAATAAAATATATAATCTTTAATATTATAAAAACTAGCTTTATAATATAAGATAAAAGTATAGAGATAAAAGAGTAATAACTAATAAGCTATAAGTATAGCTTATTAGCTATAAGTATAGTTTATTAACTATAAGTATAACTTATTAGCTATAAGTATAGTTTATTAACTATAGGTATAGCTTATTAGCTATAAGTATATCCTTATAGAGTAATAATCTTAATAATTAAATATTTAGTAGGTAAAAAGCATAAGTTTCTCTCCTATCTATTTCCCTAGTACTTCCTATATTTATCCCTTCTTAAGCGAATCTTTAGGAAATCCTATAGAAGAGAGTTCTTCTTATTTCCTTAGGATTTCCTATAGAAGAAAGACCTAGAAAATCCTAATTCCTTCCTAGTAAGAATCCTATAAAAGTCCTAAAAACCTTTATATAGGTATCTCTAGGGAGATCTATAATAATTACCCCCCTATTAAGAGAAAGAGTACTACTTATAGTATAGCTATTAAGAGTATAAATTAGAATAGAGAGGAAAATAAAAGAATATAATAAGATCCTAATAAAGGAGATAAGACTATAATTTCTTATACTATATTATATAGAAGAAAGTAATTAATATTACTAAGTATACTTATACTACCCCTTCTATTAATCTATTAGTAATTCTTTCCCCTTTCCTTATAGTTTATTTAGTTAGCTAAATACTTCCTTTATCTTTTAGGCTTTATCCTATATATTAACTATAAATCGTTCCTAAATATAATTTATAGCTATTATAGCTATAATCTTATATATAATTATTTCACTCTTATAGATAGCTCTAGAGGGAACTAGTATTAGTAGGCTTAATTTACCTAATATAATAGTATAAATAGCTATAAATAGCTCTTTACTATACTTAGGAGAGTATTAATTAGAGTGTTATACTTCTATTAGGTAGTTAGCTTATAGGTTTTAACCCTTAGTACTAAGGTTCTTAAGTACCTCCTAAAGGTATATACTAAGTAGCTTACTATTAGAAAATACTTATAGCTTTATAACTTTAGTAGTAAGATCTATAAAGATATAGGACTAAATAGCTAGAATTATAAAGGGTCTATCTATATTAATAATAAATCCCTAGGAAATCTAAATAAATAAGGCTATTTATTCTAGTATTACCTTAGGGTAGGTATATTCCTATATAGCCTAATAGAAGTTAGTAAAATCCTAAGCGTATTACTAGTTAGGGAAGACTATATACTAATTACTAATAACTACTATAAAAATATAGACCTTATTCTTATTAATTTAGCAGCAGAAAGGGACTAAAAATAATACCCTAACTTAATAGCGATCCTTTAAGAGGGTACATAGAAAACCGTCATATAGGCATCTTTATCGGTTAGCCCGAAGCTACACCAGATCGCACGTATATACTCTAGTAGTCTTATGTTTAGTACTATCTAGCAGTAAAGCATCTCATAAGGATGATTATCAAGTCGGCAGTAGGAACGAATGTTGGTAAGGCATCGATAGGGCCTACCGCTAGCTTAATAACTATCTTAAGAGGGATAAAAGGTGGATGTGGATTTGTGATGCGATTCGAAAGGAAGGATCTTAATTTCTCTCGTAAATAAAGGTAAAGAACTTAAGCTTTAAGCTTAAAGAGCTTTTCTTTCTCTTGTCTCTCTATAAGAAGGGAAGAATCTCTCTATAAAACAAAATAAAAATCTCTCTATCTTATCTCTTTATAATGATCCCTCTCTCTCTTAATGTTAATATTTCCTCCTAAAAACTCTATCCCCTTCTAACCGTCCTTTTTATCCCTATTATATCCCTACTAGTAACCTACTAGCCTACCCGTTTAGGGACCCTTACTATATTAATCTTTATATTTATAACTATAATAAATAGGAATATAAAGATAGAGAATAAAGTCTTAAGCCCTATAGAGGTAATTAAGGATAATTATTAGGGTATCTTAAAGGTATACTACTAAAGCTACTCTATTAGGTTATTAGCTTAACTATACTTAAGAGTAATAAATAGGTCTTCCTTAGCACCTAAAAGGATAATCCTCTTATCTTAGTAAAGACTAAAGGGGATTAGCATATTATTTTATAAGGTTATAAGAGGTATACTATAAAGGTAAAACCTTAAGCGAAGTGTAACTATTATACTAATCTTAAGGAACTAATTATATATTATAGTAATAAACTTCTTAATTTTAATAGTACTTCCTATAGATCTAAGGATAGCTTAGCCTTCTTCTTAGATAGCTATAACCTCTTTATTAGTATAGGTAGTATACTACTAGTTAAGGAGCTCTATAAAGATAGAATAGAGTTCTATACTTTTAATATAAGTCCTTAGGAAATTAGTTTCATTTAGGGCTTAAAGTCTATCTATATGTATAAGGGCTTTAAGTAGCTTAGTAGAAAAGTAGCTATAGCTATTATAGGCTAGTAGTATAAAAGGTATATTAATATTAGAGTTTTTAATTATAATAATAAACTAAGCTTAGAGAGTAGTATAAAGTATAGCTAAAGGAAGTTCTTTAGGCTTAAGTATATAAGTAATTATAATAGCTCTATTATTATTCTATTAGTTATTTAGGTTATAAAAGTAGTATAGGTTTTAATCTCCTAATAGCTTAATAAATCCTTTATTAGGATTATATCCTTTATACTTAGCTTAAGTATAATAAAAGGTATATATTTTACGGTTAATATAGGTCTAATAGTAAAAGTAATAAGCTTTTACTATTATATAAATTTAGCTCTTATTACTATAGAGCTTAAAGGCATATTAATACCTAAGGTAGGTAAATAATAGATTATTCTTAGAGAGAGGAGCTATAAAGTCCTATTAGAATATCTTATTATAGGAAGGATAATTATTAGAGCTAGGGGTAACTTAAAATAGGCTATAGTTAGGTATATCTTATAGTAATTAGTATTAATCTTAGTAGGAAAAGTTATATTATACTCTAATATAAAGGAATATAAATAAAGGAAATATAAAGTAGCTATATTAAATTAATATATTATATAGAAGTTATTATTTAGTAGGGTAGTATAGATTACTCTAGTAATAAGTAATATCTTAAGGCTTTACCCTATAGTTAGTCCTTAGGATTTTCTATTCTAAGCTTCCTTAGGATTTCCTAATAACTTATAGTAGTTAGTATATTAAGGTTATACTAATTCGCCTAATTAGATTAATAGCTTTAGGACCCTACCTATAGTTATAAGGGTAAAAGTAAGTATATATTCTAATTATAATATACTATATAGTACTAAGCTAAGGCTAGCCCCTAAAGAAAGGTAAGAAAAAAGATAAAAGAGAGAGGAGTTTATTATAGTAATAACTATAAGGCTATATTTATACTATTCTTCTGTTAAGTTTAATAGAAGTAGTAATTATCCTAATAAGTTATTCTTCTCTTATTCCTTCCTTAGTTTTAATAGTCTTTTTCTTTTCTTACCTATCTTAAGTGTTTTTCTAAGCTATTCTAATCCTCTCTTTAGTTTCTACTCTACTATTACCTCCTATAGTAAGGTTATAAGCTAGAGTCTTATAAGTACTACCTTAGTCCCTACTAGTTTTAGTAGTTTAGCCCTTATATTAGTTTATTATTCTATAATTAGCTCTTTACTTATACTTAGTATTATAAGCTTTAGGGCTAGTACTAGCTACTTTCTAGAGTTAAGATCTAACTTCTCTAAGGTTCCTATATTACCTTCCTAGCTAAAGCTCCCTATAGGCTTAGAAATACTTATAGGCCTTCTTATAATCTTCTTAATAGAGCCTTATAACTCTTCCGCTATAATCTACTTTTAGTAAAAGTCTTAAATAGCCTTATTAGTATTAATTGCTTCTTCCTCTAGCTAGAGGTTATAATTACTTAAGTATCCCTTCTATATTACTAAGTACTTATTAGTTTCTTTCTTTCCTTACTTCTACTTTTGCTATCTAATAACCTTATTAATTTTATAGTATTAATACTTATTATACTATCTCTTAGGTTAATCCTCCTTAACTTCTACTAGTCTTAGTTATTCTTTTAGTTCTTTAGCTAGTTTTAAGTAAGCTATTAAAACTACTAAGTGGATATTTAGGTTATTTATTATTTCTAATCGGTAGGTAAGATAGCTAACTTTTTCCGCGATCTTATATAGGCTAGTTTAGCACTCTTTTAATTTTAGCGCTTAGTTATTTACTATAGTATATCCCTTATTAAGTTATAGCTAAACCTAATTATTAAGCTTATATTCTACTAGCCTATATTAGGAGTTATACTATTATTTTATAATTACCTATATATAGGCAATAGTAATCTATACCTCTTCCTAGAGAATATTTCATTTAAGTATTATACTTTCTTCCCTTAGGTAATATAACCTATTATCTATTCGCTATTTAATAATAAGCTTACTTAGTACCTACTTAATAGTGGATATATATAAGTTATTAAGTATAAACTATAGGGGAACTAGTATATATACCTATAGCTTATTAGGGAAATTACTAATAAAATATCTTAATATAATTTCTATAGTTTAGTTTTAGCATTCTAAGGCTCTATTAGTTTAAGGGTACTAAGCTATAAATATAAGAAGCTTAATTCTAAATACCTTTTATATTTCCTACTAAATATCTTTAAGGAACTTTAGGTCTCTATCTAAAATAATCCCCTTTAGTATACCCTAATTGCATTTTAGTAGTTTAATATATAAGGTATAAGCTTAATCCTATATTAAGTACTAATTATTTCCTAGAATTAATAGATATATCTTAGAGAACTTATAAGTAATTATTAGTAGGTTATTAAAGAATAGCTTCCTTATGTTTTTCTATAGCTTACCTATAGAGGGAATAACTAAAAGTCCTTTAATAAAGTCTATTATAATAGTATAAAATAGGATTAATAGGGTTATAATAAGAATAAGCTCTTTAGGTAGTTTCTAAGGATTATTCTAATTCTAGTTATATATATTATAATTACTAATATATTTAGCAATCTATTTATATAGCTTATAGATAATAAAGCTAAATAATAAGTTATACTATATCTATATTTTACCCTAATAATACTTCTAGAAATATATATCTATAATAAGAATCCTAACGACCTTATCTAAAAGGTATATTTACTACTTTCTATCCGCTTTAACTAAGTATATTAAGCCTTTAGTTTAAATAAATAGTAAGCTAACCTTATTATTATTATCTCCTAACTATTATAAAATAGTCTACTATTTTATCTCCTTAAGGTACTCTTTCTTAATCTTATTATATAGGGCTAGTTCTATAATTATATAAGTAAAGTAGAAGACTCTCTTACCCTTTTATAGCTTATTAAGTTCTCCCTTAGCTAACTTATTAATTCTAGGTTCTTTTCCTTAGAGCTAGGATAGTATATTTAGTATAATATTAATTAGGCTAAAGATATACTTTATTTCTAGTAGGAATTAACTTATATATTAAGCGGTAACTATAAGTCTCTTATTTATTTACTTATTCTTTAAGAAAGCTAATATACTTTATATAATCACTATAATAGCTATATAGTTAATAAATACCTATATTAGCTTACCTCTTATAGAGTATAGTATTATCTTAATTTTTTAGTATATTTAGATTAAGCTTACTATTTCTAACTCTATTAGCTAGTAATCCCTTTTAGCTTTCTAAAGTGCTTAGCTTAAGTAAAGGATTAGTTAAATAGCTTTTCTTAGTATAGAGCTCTTTTAGTCTTAAGTGTACTTTAGATTAAGGTAGTATAATATCCCTTTTAATCTCTATTCTTTTAATATATCTAACTATATAAATAGCTCTTAGTTTAAATTAAAGTAATAAAGGGTATTAATACTAACTAGCACTCTATTAATATCTATAAAGTAATATTCTTTATCTTCTATTAGGGTAAACTTAGTCTTACTAGTATAAGCTATACATTTTAGTTTATTATTTAGTTCTTTCTTTACCTTAGCCTTTACTAATATATTAGTCTTTTAATCTTATAGTAGTATAATCCTTCTAGTAAATTATTTAATAAAATACTAAAGCTATTTAACTATCTTAATTTACTTCTTAAGTTACTATAGTATCTTAGGGAATTTAAGATTCTATAAGGCTATTATTTATTCTTTAGTATTTCCTAAACTAATTCTATTTATATTAAATCCTAATAGCTATATTAATTAGTACTCTATAAAGGCCTTCTCTAGTAAGAGTATAATATTATAGTTATAAAAGAGTTAGAATACCTTTTAGAGATTACTAATAAATTCCTTATTAGTATTTACTACTATTATAATATTATTAATAAATGCCTATATAAAGTTTATATATAGCTATAGTATCTAATCTATAAACTATTATATATATACTAATAAGTTCTAGAAACCTATTAGTATAACCCTTAACTATTTTAAGCTATAGTAGCTTACTACTATAAACTAGTCTTAATGCTTATACTAGATAAAGAACTAATAGAAGAAACTCTAGGTATTAATTACTATAATCTATTTCTTACCTTATAGCTTTACTATAATATTTCCTTATAGTAGTATTAAGTATATATCTAATAGGGTAATATTATTTAGGGCTTAAAAGTTAATTATTACTCTACCCTTCTCTTTCCCTTTAATAGTTTACTATATAATAAATATTAGGCTAATAAATAGTATTAAGCTATATACCTATTATATTCTACCTTAGTTATATAGGGTATTAAATACCTTATCTAAGAACTCTTTACTCTTAAGACTTAATAGATATAGTTAGGAGCTTAGCTTCTTCTTATACTAATTATTAATTAATAGGATCTTTATCTTCTAATCTTCCTTTATACTAATTTCTCCTTTATCTACTTAAAGGTCTAAGAATTCCTCTATAAGGGCTTATAGCATTTAGGTATATTTAGTACTATTATTATATATATAGACTAAGTTAGGTAGTATAATTTCCTTCTTATACTTAGGGCATAAGATTCCTAACTTAGTATTAATATTAATACCTATTTGCTAATATTCTAGCGATAGGGTCTATTCTTCCTCCTTATCCTCTTCTTAAGCGGTTTCTAGTTATAATAGTTTAAATAAGCTCCTTTATACTTCTATACTTATAAGTATAGAGTTTTCTACCTAGTCTAATATAACTCTCTAGTTAATCTCTTCTACCTTTATATTAATAGGAATTAGCTTAAGTACTATTAACCTTCTTCCTTATAATAGGGATATAAGTTTCTATATTTAGTTAAGTATAAATACTATTTCTAGTTATTAGATAATAGCTATTATTACTCTTAGTGCTTATAGGGCTAAGAATAAATCCTTCTTTATAGCTTTCTTTAATATATTAACCTAAACTCCTTACTTACTCTATAGTAAGATTACTATTAACTTAATAGTATAAACTAGAATTATTTCTCTCTTTTATTTATAAGTAGATACTAATAGCTATATACTATTACTTAATCTAATTATTACCTTTTATATTAAGTTTAGAATATCTACCCTATATAGAACTAAGAATTCTTATCTAAATAGGAGTTTAATACTAAGTTATAGGATTACTTAGGCTCCTATTTATATCTTTACTATAGTTAAGTACTTATCTTTAGTACCTAAGAAGTAAATTATAAAGTTTATTTATTCTAATATATATTCTAACTTAATACTATTAAGTTATACCCTTATAGTTAAGTCTATACTAATATCTATAAAGAATCTTAATATCTTTTTACTTATTACTAAATATATAGCTTTAGAGTTAATATAAACTTCCTAATAATTCTTCCCCTTTAGATTAGCTTAAGCCTATATTTATATATATATATATACTAATAGTAACTTTAGTCCTAAGATAATCTCTATTAAAGTATATTTAACTATTTAGGTATTTCCCTTTAGGGGTTTTTAGTAATATTTTACTACTTACTCTATATATTACTTAAGTAGAATATTTAGAATAAAAAGAATCTCCTTACTTATCTAGCTTAATAGTATATATTTTTAGATAAAATTATATAAGTTCTCTATTAAGTCTTCTTACTTAATAGTTTCCTTACCTTTAGATACTAAATACTCTTTATCCTTTATGTTTATATTAATAGGGGATTCTTTATTTATAATATAAGCCTCCTTACTTATTACTATTAAAGCCTTAGCTTACTCCTACAAAAGGTAGTACTCTTCTTAATTATTAGGTATTAAGCCCTTTAGGATATAGTATACCCTATTAGGCTAATTACTTAACCTTAATCTTACTTTCCTATCTTAATCCTATAGATAGAATAGTAATCTTTAGGTCTACCTACTAGTAACTTTTATAGTAAACTTTAGTAGTATTTTTAAGGCTAAGTCTTTCTATCCTCCTTAGGTAGATAGGGTACTTATTCTTCCTATAGGCTAATAGTATAGCTTAAACCTATAGAATTTAATTCCCTATAGAGTATTTTAGTATTAGTTCTATTATAACCTAGTTTTAGTAGGATATTCCTAAGGTTCCTAATAGACTTAAGGTCTACTTAATATAATTTAAGGGCTATTTATTTATACTTCCTAATAGTTAGCTAAGCCTTCTTATATACCTCTCTAGATTAAGTCCTTCTAGCTACTAATTATAACTCTTATATATAGATTAAGTATTTACTTATTATAGTATAATACCTATTTATTAAGCTATTTAGCTAGCTAAGAGTATAGTATTTTCTTATAAAAGTATATATTTAGTTTCTAGTAAATTATATATAGGATAAAGATATTTTAATACCTAGCTAATATAGCCTTATGCTTTACTATTACTATTTAGCTAGAAAAGTTAGCTTAATTATAAATATTATAAATTATAAACTTCTTTTTATTAAATACTTACTAAGTAATTTCCTACTATACTTTAAAATAGGTTTAAAGTAGGTTATACTAAAGTTTTAATCTAAACTCTTAATCCTATAGGTTCTACTTATTATCCTTTAATAGCTTACCTAAATACTAACTAAGGGTATCTCTTATTAGTAGTACTAGAATATATATTAAGAGAAGAGTATAATACTACTCTCCTTAAGTAGTATAGTCTTTAAGAGCTCTAATAAATTAAGGAAGACTTTTCTAAATAGTTATCTTCCTATCTTCTTTAATATTATTAAAGTCTAAATTAAAGGCTACTAATAGTTAGAACTTCCTAATATCTTTAGATTAAAATTAAACTTTCTTATTATTCCCTTAGGTAGTATTTACTATAATAGCTATTAGTTAGTATAGTTAGTTAAAAGTAAGTATAAATATTAGTTTATAGTAATAATTTATTAGTAGAGTATCTTCCTTTAGTAGTATATTTTCTAGCTATAGACCTTCTAGAGGTTCTAAAGGTTTTAGGACTAATTAGCTATCCTTATTATTATTATAAGAACTTATATTATAATTATAACTTATACTTCTTAGGAGGTAAAGCTTAAAGACTAGCTTTAAGGAGGGGTTATATATAAACCTTACTTACTTTAGGGCTATAAAGGTCTTAATAAGGATAAACTATAGATCTACCGCTAAAGCCTTACCTTTTCCCTTAGAAAGGGATAAGGATAGTTAGTTAAGTTATTCTTAAATAGAATAATCTATAGAAGATAAGCTTATTACTTTAATTAGAGACTAAAGGAAGTCTCTAAGAATAGATTACCTTACTTAAAGGATATATAATAAGTACGCAAAAGTTCTAATAATCTCTAGATCTACCTAAATCTCCCTAATTATAATACAATCTTTAATATATAATTATACCCCTAAATAATATTATATTAAATTATAAGCTAGATAAATCTAAAGTCTAAAGACTAAAGATTATAATAATATATTTAATATTTAATATATTAGCTATTTATATTTATAATTACCTTTATTCGCCTTAATATTAATTTTAGTAGATATTTAAATATATTATTTTTAATCTTATTCTAAAGCTTCTTTATATACTTAATTAAATACTCCTTAGTAGCTAAAGTCTTTAGAAGGTCTATAAGCTTAAGATATCTCTTATAGATCTATTCTTTTAGGATTATCTATAGATTTTTAATTAGATTAAGATTAAGTAAGTATAAAGGCTATTTTATAAGAGTAATCTTTTCTCTAATTGCGTATTTTTATAGCTACCTTTAGACTAAATAGCTTATAAAGGTAGGTTTATTATTATACTAGAATACTATCCCTTCCTTAATAATTTCTAAGAGATACTACTAAAGGTATTCTAAGATAATCCGATTAAAAATATTACTATACTTTATCTAAAGGTCCCCCTTTAAGTAGATTAAATTTATAACCCTTTTAAGGGTAAATATACTAAAAAATATTTATAAATACCTTATTAGCTTTCTCTTAGGTTATATATTCTTTTTTATAAGTCTTTTACCTTAGGTATAATTAGAATTATAATCTTAAGATAGAAAGTATAATTTATATATTTTATAAATACTTACTTCCTTCTTTTACTATTACTATAAGTAATTAAGTACTTATCTAAGAAAATCTAAGTATACTAAAAGCTAGTATCTTTATTAATATATTCTTAAGTGAAATTTAAGTACTATTAGGCTATAGCTTTATTAAGAAAAGAGTACTAGCTTATAAGGTAGTATTAAATACCCTTCTTAATTAGCTAATATATTAGAGTTATCTTATAATAATAAGTATTACTCTTAGTAAGAAGCTAATTAGCTATAATAAAAGAGTCTTTATTAATAATCTAGTAGATATAACTTTTATCCCTTTTAGTAAGGATAATTAATCTTTTAGTATATAGATTACTTTTTATACTCTTTTAGTAGTTATACTAATAGATAATACTAAAGATTATATATTTTATTATATCCTCTTAAGATATAATTTAATTAAGAGAAATACTAAATTTATATATATATATAATCTTTATCCTTTTATAAGGATTATAATATATTTTTAAATAGACTTAAGGTATAATATAATTAAATTATACTATAATAAAGTTATTATATTATTAAGATTATATTATAGATTATAATATAAGAGCGGGGAAATTAGGAAATTATTAGAACTTTTATATAGAATTATAAATAGTATTATTATTATACTATATAATATAACTTATATATACCTTAAGTTACTATTAGTTAGTAATATATATTAGATCTATTAACTAAATAGTAAGGCTCTCTTATAGTTTTAGAATATTATTCTTTAACCTATATAGGAAATAAATAGGTTAATTAACTTAGTATTCCTATATATTAAGCTTATTAGGTAGAAAAGAATATACTAATTATTAATCTATATAACTCTTAATTATTTCCTTCTCCTTATAGTAATTATTATATTCCTTAATAAGGGCATTTTATACTTTTAGTAGGAAGTATAATATTAATACCTATTTATTATATTTAAGGACTATAAGGAATTTCTAACTAAGAAAGAGATTAAATCTTATTATATAGGATTTCTATACTAATATAATACTACCCTATTATAGTAATATTATAATATAGTATTATTATAATATAGTATTACTATTAAGAAAAAATTATATAGTAATAGCTTAAGAGTAATCTAAGGTTTAATTCCCTATTTATCTACTAATTATTATAGAAACTAGCTCTATAATATAAGATAAAAGTATAAAAATAAAAGAATAATAGCTAATAGGCTATAAGTATAGCTTATTAGCTATAAGTATAGTTTATTAACTATAAGTATAGCTTATTAACTATAAGTATATCCTTATAGAGTAATAATCTTAATAATTAAATATTTAGTAGGTAAAAAGTATAAGTTTCTCTCCTATTTATTTCCCTAATACTTTTTATATTTATCCCTTCTTAAGTAAATCTTTAGGAAATCCTATAGAAGAGAGTTCTTCTTATTTCCCTAGGATTTCCTATAGAAGAAAGACCTAGGAAATCTTAGTTTCTTCCTAGTAGGAATCCTATAAAAGTCCTAAAAACCTTTATATAAATATCTTTAGGGAGATTTATAATATTTAGTATTATTTATTAGTATAACTATTAAAAGAGTATAAAAAGTAATCTATATATTAAAAGACTAATTATTTTTATTAAGAAGGATAAAAGTTATATTTACTAAATTATTAATAAAGACCCTTTTATTATAGCTAATTAGCTTCTTACTAAAAGTAATACTTACTATTATAAGATAACTCTAATATATTAACTAATTAAGAAGGGTATTTAATACTATCTTATAAGTTAGTATTCTTTTCTTAATAAAGCTATAGCCTAATAGCGCTTAAATTTTACTTAAGAATATATTAATAAAAATACTAACTTTTAGTATACTTAAATTTTCTTAGATAAATACTTAATTACTTATAGTAATAATAAAAAAAAGAAATAAGTATTTATAAAATATATAAATTATATTCTCTATCTTAAGATTATAATTCTAATTATACTTAGGGTAAAAGACTTATAAAAAAGAATATATAACTTAAAAGAAAGCTAATAAGGTATTTATAGATATTTTTTAATACTTTTACTCTTAAAAGGGCTATAGATTTAATCTACTTAAAGGGAAACCCTTAGATAAAGTATAATAGTATCTTTAGTTAGATTATCTTAAAATACCTTTAGTAGTATCTTCTAGAAATTATTAAGGAAGGAATAATATTCTAGTATAATAATAAACCTACCTTTATAAGCTATTTAGTCTAAAGGTAGTTATAGAAATATATAATTAGGGAAGAAATTACTCTTATAAAATAGCCTTTATACTTATTTAATCTTAATCTAATTAAGAATCTATAGGTAATCCTAAAAGAATAGATCTATAAGAGATATCCTAAGCTTATAGACCTTCTAAAGACTTTAGCTACTAAAGAGTATTTAATTAAGTATATAAAGAAGCTTTAGAATAAGATTAAAGATAATATATTTAAAAATCTACTAAAATTAATACTAAAGCGAATAAAGGTAATTATAAATATAAATAGTTAGTATACTAAATATTAAATATATTATTATAATTCTTAGTCTTTAGACTTTAGATTTATCTAGCTTATAATTTAATATAATATTATTTAGGGGTATAATTATATATTAAAGATTATATTATGATTAGGGAGATTTAGGTGGATCTAGAGATTATCGGAACTTTTGCGCACCTACTATAGCTAATAGAGTAAGGTAGTTTATTTAGGTGACGGTCAACCACACAGCGACAGCGACAGCGACCATCTAGTCCAGCTTTGGAAGCCCTCAGTTCATCGTGTCAGGAAACCCGCCAGCCTAGAGTCTGTTTCTCTCCATCTTTCCTTTCACCGCTGCCTAGACTACCGACCGATCTTCCCTGCGCTGCCGCGTCTTCCCACTGTCTCGGCCCTCCTCGTTCTGGAGCCTCTGGTGGCTTTCTATCCTTCCCCTGGCTCTATCTACACTACGGAGTACCAATCCACCAAATCCGTTCTTTCAGCGGCTCACCTCCATCATCGCCGTCATGTCCACCGCAAGCCAGCTCTTCCTCCTGTCCGACCACATCAAGCTATCGCTCCTCGAGCGGAAACGCGCGCAGAGTCTGAACCTCGACGACGACACGCAGGATGGCCACATCTCACGCTCCATCGACCAGTTCAGCGATGGCGTCGCAAGTCTCGGCGACGAGCGAAATCGCCTGGCCGCCGCCGGTGATGCGACGTACGTCCTCGGAGGATATTCCATGCGGCCCTGGCCCCTCCCTTTCGCTCGTTCAACATGCTGACAGAATCGCTCTCCCAGTGCCGCTTCCAACCTCGCCGAGTCTATCGCCACGCTCAAGAAGCAACTGGACGACCTGACGGCTCAGTTCCACGGCTTCGCCAACCCCTCGACCAACGCCACTCTCACCCACCCAAACTCGGAAGCCCTCGCCGATGACTTCGCCCACGCCACCTCCACGTCCCCCGGCAGCCGCAAGCCCAAGACGGTCCGCTTCAGCGACACACCGCCGTCCCCGTCAGAGGAGCTGTTCGGTCGCTACCGCGACGATCCGGCCGTCGAGGATCGAGCCGGCTACGCAGATGAAGCCGCCAACATGAGCAACCAGCAGGTCCACGAGTACCACTCGCAGATTCTCGAGGAGCAGGACGAGCAGCTCGACCGCCTGGGCGAATCCATTGGCCGCCAGCGGGAGATTAGCATGCAAATTGGCGAAGAGCTTGACAACCACATTATCTTGCTCGACGAGGTGGATGGCTTGGTCGATCGTCAACAAACCCGCCTGGACCGCGCCAGCCGTAGCCTGGGTAAAATTACTCGGGCCGCCAAGGAGAACTCACAAATGACCATCATTGTTGTTCTCATCATCATCCTCATCCTACTCATTGCCGTCTTGAAATAGTCCACAGTCTTCGTTCAGGGATAGCGGGCGCAAGCGCATCGGTCGGCGTTTCGGAGTTATCTGGGTGGCTTTTTTTTTTGCACAATTCTTCCGTCCTTGTTCTTTTGGGAATTCAACAACCATCTTAGCCAAATCAGTAATTACTCGCTTGTACATACTGCGCATAGGAACGAGTATTCAGCAGCCTCGGGTGAGGCAAGCCATGCATGGTTCTATCATTCTCTAAGCTCTTAGCTCTCAATGCTTGACATGGCAGTCTAGACTTGGTTCCTCCCTCGCAAGAACCCGCGAACGCCTTGCTCTTCAGCGAATGACGCCTCCCTGTTTGTCGATGCCTTCCAGTCCGTCGAGAATGTCACTACCGCCCAGCATCCCCGTCCCTGTCCCGCCAATCTTTGTCCCCCTCTCACGAGACCACACTTCATGGAACTTGATGCTTTTGTCGCTAGACGCCACGACGATGCAGCCCTCTTGGGCGGCCGCACCGCCCTTGTGGTTCTTGCTGTACGCCGGCCCCCGAGGATATGGGATGGCGTAAAGGGCCCGCAACTGACCCTCCCAGGGAATCGCCGCCACCTGTTTGCACTCGGGCCAGCTGAAGATGGCGATCCGATACGGGTGCTCCGGTTGCGCATATCCAAACGTCGCCGCAATCTCTCGCCGCGTTGTAGACCAGATGAGTGACGTGACCTGGGCCGAGACAGATATGGTGGCCAGAGCTGTGCCCGTGGCAGTGTGGAAGAAATGGATGCATTTGTCGTTAGAGCCGCCTCCTGTAGCAACCAACCCACGTCGCCAGGGGCAGAAAGCGATGGCTTTGACGGCGGCGCCATGCACCCAGCGGTGTCGTTCGAGGCCAGAACCGAGGTGGCGGAGATTGTTGAGGGAGGTTCGAAATGTCTCAACCTCTGCACTATTTTCGTCTGCCCTTGCACTGAGATAGGGCGCCATGGTGCTGTGTCTCGAGAGTCTTGTCTCGTCTCTCGCGCTCGCTCCCATGTTAAAACTAAAAGGCTCCAGTCTCGGCAGGTGGACGTTTTCATTTCGAGCTGGATAAACGAGGCTCTGCTCAAGGATTCGATCGACCTCGAAGAGACAACAGAGGTTGTCATTGCCTCCAGACGCAAATAGCTTCCCGTCAGGTGCCCAGGCGAGACCGCAGATCTGCTGGCTGTGGATAGCGATCTTGGCAACAAGAGACACGGCTCCGGGCCAAGTGTCTCTCGAGACTTCCCAAGCCATCGGCCATTCAACCACGTAGTAGTACAGGTTCCCCATCTCGTCTCCGACGACAAGATCCTCCGTCTGGACAAGTACACCTGGATTGAAGGGATTCTGGGATGGACGCAACGTGCATGCCGGGCGCCAGCTCACACAAGCGACCGGGAACGGTTGTTGCACCTCGAAGCGAGGTAGCCCATCGTAGACTGACCTGAGAATCAGCGACCCGTCCGATTGACCGATTCCGAGTATGGCCTTGGCGCCCTGTGTCGACGAGAATGCAATGGATGTCAACCAAGCCTCGGAATGAGCACCGTGTATCATATTGACGCCACGATCCTCGGACCAGGCATATAGGAGATTGCCCAGGCAGACAACCAGGGTCTTAGACGTAACCGAGTATGCCAAAGGGGAGCAATAGAAGTCATCTTTCAGGTTTGGCGCGTCGAGAACTCTAAACTTTGTTAGAAGTCCAGTCTTAAATCTGCGTTCTTGTTGATGTTTGAATAACCCACCTGAACGGTGCTGTAGGGATGATCCGGCTTCGCACTGGCCTGGGGATTTCTGCTCTTCTTGTCAGCTGTCTCTCGATATTTACGGGATTGCTTCTACTCATACTGGTAGGCTCTTCTCGGTTGATCCACCGATGCCCGTTCCAAACTGTTCGTGCCGTGTCCTCAACGCCATATTTCCTGTTGCTTGATATAGATCGTGGAATCGGAAGGCTCTGGTCGAACTCAAATATCTTACGCACCCTGTCAATGTCCAAGGCGGTAGCAATTCGACCTTCGTGTTTCTCTAAATCATCTTGTGTGCTTGGTTTGGTGTTGTAGAATGCGGTTGAGAAGACGCGGGCATTGGCACTACGCCGGACTGGATGCCCTGGTCCATCGTCGGCTGGTACTATACTGTGGGCCAGTCCCCCAACTGACCAGACAGCGCCTCGGCTCAGTTGCCTCATACCTCCATGGTTCTGCGATAAAGGAGCTAAGACTGGACCGACTAACAAATCACGTTAGCACTTGTCTTTGCTATGGAATGAAAGGGCCGACCTCTGCTGAGGATCCTCTCGTCGGCTTGAATCGGAGAATCCCTGCCCGGTACCGCAGCACCTTCTCGGGCTGAAAACGGGTCGATAGAAGCGGCATCGCTCCTCATAGTCCTTTCATACACGGAAAGATCCTGAGGCTGCTTCGTCGTTCGATATCTCTCTGCAAGAGGTGACGCATGATCTCGCCTTGGGACGTATCGGTCCAACGTGCGTCCATTGGCGTCAAATTGTCTTCTCTGGAGTGATGGTGAGACGGGTGAGCCTTGACAAGGAGTCTTGAAGGCGCTGTTTGCTTCCTATTCGCAAAGTGGACGACTTGGAATCGGCATTACACGGATCGCTTTTGGCGTCTTGGGGCATGGGGTCTCCGGTTCCGCTTCCTCAATCGAAGATTCTGCATTATCAAAAGATCCCGAGCCGTCGAACACAGGGATTCGCGCATTTCTTTGTGGTGGTGACGCCACGGGAGAGTTTTCGAACGAGTCGTAACCAGAATCTGCTGGACTGTGTGGCTGAGGGCTGGCGCCTTGATACTGTCGAAGCGTCTTCCGGGAGCGAGTCTGGCGTCGCATGATTCAGAACGATTGGGGGAATACAGAGAGACTCCAGGTCGAGGAATTGAGAGATCGATATTGAGAGCTTCTGTGGGGACGTAAAAGATGGAGGGAAACCGAACCCTCAAGGCTTTGCAACGTCGAGCCTAGTTGCGGCTGTCATGGAGACGATGCAACAACGAATGGGCGGGAATATTAATAGAGTTATGCAAACAAGAATGATGATTAATGGAGCAGCACGGTAGACCACGCCGGGGAACAGATCTATCGACCTGTTTTGATAAATGGTATGGACACTTGTCGATGGTGTTCGTAGGGAGGACGGGCTTTAGGTGGAGGTCAGGATGTTTAGGGGAAGGAGTAACAGGAGTAACGCCAGCCGGTTAGATTTACTGATTGAATTACTCACGAACATATATAGTTAAAGAAGGAGCAAAGTCACATGGAAGGGCTCAATCTGGTAGTTCCAGTGGAGTCGTCATTTTACACGGTCGGAAGGCACCGCCTCGAAGAATACGGAAGTGTACCCGGCTAGGCCAGTGAAGTGCCCAGTTCGCGATGGCTTCCACTGTAAGCGAGAAAATGGTTGCAAACAAGTAACAACATGGGCTTCGTTAAGAATCTCGTCAAAAGCGAAGAGAGAAAGAAAGATATATACAAGCCAGTCCAACTCTTGCCCTAGGCCATTCCCGCAACAATGTTTTGGTACTGTGAGTTCGGGTAGTCCAGCCAGTTCTCAGTTGCGTCCAACGATCCAAGAGAATTAAAGCTGGTGCTAATGAGCGAGTCCGTGCCATTCTTGTCGGAAGACGCCTCCCAGAACATGCTCCCGCCTAGGTCCAGGCCCTGGAGATAAGACACCTTCTTCTGGACCATGTCAGGGGTATCGAAAGAGATAAGCTCCTGTGTACTCGGGTCGTAGCTGTAGTAGGCCTGTGCAACTTCATCGTATTCAACCGTCGCACCATCCTTAGGCAGAGCCTTGTAGTCCCACACTCCGGCCTCCCAGGAGCCAGTACCAACTCCAGTGAAGGCTTGGCCGATGTCAGAAGTGGCTTGGAATGAACGGCCGTAGATAGGCATGCCGAGTACAATCTTCTCTGTGGCTACTCCGGCACTGGTATAGGCCTTGATAGCGCTGTCGGTGTTGAAAGGAGTCGTGTTGGCCTTCTCAGCATTGAGATAAAGGTTGGCAGCGTGGCCGGAGAAGCTGTCCCATGAGCCAGCGTAGTCATACGCCATCAAGTTGATATGGTCAAGAACACTTCCAATATCGGCCAAGTGAAGCTTCTCGTAATTGGAAGAGCCGGCAGGGGCTGCAAGAGACAGCTGGAAGTGGTGACCAGGTGCGAACGTTGTCGCGTGCGTATCCAGTTCGTCGCGAACTGCCTGGAGGAGGAGCACCATATTGGCCGCCTGGGTTTCATCCGCAGGGTACTCCCAATCAATATCAATGCCATCAAACCCCCAGTCTTTCATTATTGTGACTGCAGATGTCGCGAAGGTGGCGCGGGTTTCAGCTGTGCTCGCGGCAGCCGGGAAGTTGGTAGAGTAAGTCCAGCCACCAATAGACAACATGACTTTGAGCTGACGGTTGGCCTTTTTCAAAAGATACAGTTGCTTGATGCAGCCGTACGCGTTGGTTCCAGCATCATTCCAGGCTATATCTCATGTCAGTCCGTTTTCCAACCACATCAGAAAGGGGTGATACTCACAGTCAGTGTCGTAATGCTTCTCTAGATCGGCATAAGAGTCTTCTGTGTATCTTGATGAATCAAATTAGCAGAGCACATACACTCTGAGATCGCTTGTGTCACTCACACAGTTCCATCAGCTCGAACATTCATGAAGGAATAAAGAACGTGAGAGATTTCGGAGGCAGGGAGGTCCTGAGGCTGGTAATTTCTCCCGTAGATACCCCTGTTATATGTCAATTTGATGCGTCCATCACGGTCTAGCCTTTAACGAACCAGTTTACAAAGTAGACTGAGTTGACGTAGCCATTGTTTCGTTTCGAAAGACCAGAATGGTGCTTGTGCCTGATGACTGGGGATGCAAGGCTCAGAGTAGCTTGTAGGAGGACGAAAATCGCCAGCGATAGAGTAAATAGAGTGAACATGATGATCTCGAAACTATAACGAAGCAAGTGAGTGGGTGAGTAATGAATGAATGGATGGGCGAACGAAGTAAGCGAACGTGTTGCTAGCACCAGGCTGCAGCAGAGAAATGAATAACAAGAAGGTCGAGCTTGCTGAGAACGTTCAAAATAACAGATGGTGGAGGCCATGTTTATACCCATCAAGACATGACTGAGCCCAGCGCTGGAGGCAGCCACTCGAGTGTTTTGCCTCCACCTTACGAGTCCCCCCCGTAGGGCTGTCCTAGACTAGCATGGTCGTCCCACTCCCCAACAGTGGGCGTGTCATGTTTCTACACAGCTTGATCCTTCATCCAACGTCGTGGCTAAGGCGGACGTGGTGTTAGAGGCAATGCTAGCACCTGGCTCATGAATCCTCAGAAGGTTGTTTGTAACGTTGCGCATGATACCTGGCAGTTGAATCGGCGGAACGAAACATGTCGTGGTACTCAAGGGGGCTGGCTAGGCAATGTCTCCAAGTCGATGATTCCAGAAACCACAGGGTTGACTGAATGGCATCCCAGGAGCCCTTCCGTATGCTTCATTCAGATCCTTGTATGAGGAACGGGTCCCGGAATGCAACCCAAACAGTGGTTCCCCGTGGCGTTGTCACCGAGATGCAATCCTAGAGGCCATCCATTAACCACATCGAGCCAGGACATCTGCGAGAAGCGTGATCGTGGTATGAGATTTCTAGCTCAGGCATGACACGCCAAACAAGACACCCTAGCCAGGAGTCCATCTCATGGAAAGATGTTCTGGTTGGACGAGACCCCAGTTCATCCGAACTCTCGGGGTCTATCTTGGTGTGACAAGGCATGGAAGACAGGGGAAAGGCATCCCAAGCCAAGTCAACAAGATAGCATGTTGATCCATGTCAGGAGGGGCAACGTCTAGATGTACTAATACTGGACTATGGGAGGGAACCAACATTAGTTGCACTTCGGCAAAGAGTGGACAATGATTAGCAATGCATACGCAGACTTGCTTGGATCGGCTAAGGATGTTCAGGCACAGGGCCGCTGGATGTGGTAGTTTCTTGGTTCATGAAGGCTATGCATTGCTGGATGAGCCTCCAACAATTGGCGACAAGGTGTCAACATGCGATGAGGCCCAAGCTGACGGATGATGGTGGCTCACGGGCCGAACCAACGGGGCATCTTGAAACGGAAATCGAAGAGACGAGGGGTCCTGGGTCCGTGTCGATCATCTCAGTGGCACAGACAAGGCCAAGTTGGGGAACCTTGGGCGCATCACGAGGAGGATGAAGGAAGGAAAAGGAGACGTCTCGTCTGGTGTTTTCGCTCACTCAGCATCCTCGGTCCACGCCGACTTCTTGAGGCAACCAAGTTATTTTCTGATCCCTGAAAACTTCATGTAATTCTCTATATGACGACTTCCGTGGTAACATTTTTACTCCAGTGACGTTACGTCTGGTAGATGAGGGTTGTGGGTGAGGTTGTGCCCGAATATTCGGAGAGAGACAATTAATTGATTTATGTAACTCCTAATAACCAAGTGCTGGCGAATCGACACAGCTGAATCGAACAGCCCTCAAGTCTGAGTCTGACACATCAACCTCAATTAAATCCAACACATGGAACACGAGTCTATACAAGACTTCCTATCTCACCGTGTAAGCTTCATTCAATATGGGAGGCGTAGATGGACTGAGCCCAAAAACTTGCTGCCTTCCTACCCTACACTCTCCGCCCTAAGCTCCCAAATTCTCCGCCAAAAACATCCCCCGCCACCTCAACGTCGTCATCCCGGGCCGAGTTTCCAATCATTCCGAAGCTCAACCACTACCAGTAATATTCCCCAGTGATCTTCTTCGCCCAACCGGCTCATCCTCGAGTCTCTACACCGCTTGCAGGATGACCAGCGTGAGTCTTTGCCCGCGTCTTCTCTCCCGCCCAGCAACATTATTGACTGATACAAGGCGGCTAGCACGGCGTAGCCCGCACCGCGCGGTTCCGAACTGACGAGCAACGTCAACAAGACATTGAAAGGATCCAGAAATACCGGTCCCTAGAAGACCGTATTCGCCTCCAGGTCAGTCGTGCTCTATCTCAGTCTCGAAAGCCTCTCGATCCGAACCCTTTCTTACTTGGCATTCTGCAGACCGCCGACAGTCACTACGGCCAAGAGACCTTCCACCTCACCTCTAAGCTCCTGCGCCTTAACCCGGAATACTATTCAATATGGAACGTCCGCAGGCGCTGTCTAATATCTGGCTTATTATCCAAACCATCGGCTGGGTTGTCGCCCTCGAAGGCGTCGCCGAGTACTTCAGCGACAGACACTCTCACAACCTCTTCCGCCGCTTCGTTGCCCTCATACTCGACCGAGACCCAGCAAGCCCTAGACCCCCCGACAGTTGGGAAGAGTGGTACAATACCTGAGCTGGAATCCGCGCCAGCAGCAGATGACGCCTCCCGACAGGAGCAGGATATAAACACAATACGCACGGAACTGGCCTTTACCATTCCGCTTCTTATGGAGTTCCCGAAATGCTACTGGATATGGAACTATCGCCTATGGACACTGCAACAGGCCACCGAGAGATTCGACGTCGCCGTTGCGCGTCGCATCTGGGAGGAGGAGCTGGGCCTCGTTAGCAAGATGCTGACCAGAGACCGCCGCAACTTCCATGCCTGGGGCTATCGCCGCCACGTCGTGATGCAGTTAGAGAGCCCGGTGCTAGACGGGCGGAGCATGGTCGAGCCCGAGTTTGAGTATACGACCAAGATGATCCACGTGGATCTTTCCAATTTTTCCGCATGGCACAACCGCAGCCAGCTGATTCCCCGGCTCCTCGACGAACGCAAGGCGGATGATGCCTCCCGCAAGTCCTTCCTAGACAAAGGTCCGTATCGTGTTTGAGCTTCCTAAAGATCATAGCTGACCCGGAAACAGAGCTCGACCTCGTTCGAGAAGCCCTGAATGTAGGCCCGGAAGACCAGTCCCTTTGGTTCTATCACCAATACCTGGTTCTGAATCTTGTCGAGCAAACCGGCATTTCGCCAATAGCCCCGAAGCTCACGATCGACGAACGCAAGTCATATATCTTGCGCGAAATCGTTGATATCAAAGACTTATTAGACGATTACGCCGACATTAAATGGATATACGAAGCCCTCGTCGAGTATACGACCGCCCTTTGGCAACTAACAGGTCAGGCTCGAGAAGACGAGGAACAGCGTGATGTGGCACAATGGCTCGGAAGACTAAGGGAACTGGATCCCATGCGCAAGGGGCGATGGGTCGATTTGGAGACGCAACTGAACCTCGCTTGTAGTACAGCCGAGTGAGCTGTTCCAAGTGGTTCGTGAGTTTGAAAGGTCTCCGCGAGCACGTTGACCGCCCTAACGAGGAACAACCCCCTAGTCCAGCCTACCGACGGAGGTGATATGAATTAACAAGAAGCTTTCTGTAGATGAATAGACACCAACGTCCCTACGACTTTAGGAATAACTACAAACACCAACCATGGTTCTTTGACCCCTTAGCGCTATTACACGTTCTCATAGACAAGACAAATCCCAATGTTAGACGCTGAATACACCCTGTTGATGAGAATATGGCATTTAACTCAAGCATGCCTCGAACTGCTCCATGGACGCCATGTCCCAATTTTCTGGCGCCACGCCGTCTCCTTATTCACGGATGTTGGCTGTGAAGGCACTCCCTCCTCCTCTTTATCCAAAGCGAAGGGCGAAGGAGTTCCCGGCTCGCCAGGAGTCACGTCTTTCCATTCAAAAAGATCAGCGGCGTGTCCCGCGTTGACTCTGAAGGTGCCGTGAGCAGAGACACCCTACTGTGATGGCTCATATATTCGGCAAGATGGCTTTCATCGTCCAGAATGCACCTGACCAACTCCTCGATGGCCGACCGTCGCCCTGTTCCCGCCGCAACATGGAGTGCCGAGAACCCTCCCTCGGATAGTTTGGTTACTTGGAGCACGTCTTGTTGTAGCATGGTCATGGCAAGTGTTACTTGGCCTCCAGCCAAGGCCCGGACTAAAGGCGTGAACCCGGTCCAGGGGTCCGGCGTCTTGCGATCTATTGTGTGATCCTCCGACCGAAGCGTGCTGATGTCAAGGCGGCCCTCATAGAACGGCTCCCTGAAAGTGTCCTGGGGAGGCGCTGGGAAGCTCTCTTCTTTCAAGCACGCGTGCAGCAGATCTTCTTTTGCGCCCCTTATAGACCAGACTGTGTCCGGCACTGGCTGTGGTAAGTATATATTGGTCAATGTTTCCATGCCTTGCAGTGGATCTAGGCTGATGCGCCGACATGGCAAAGATAATTCCCAGAAGGGAGGGTGTCGTTCTGGCTCTACGTAGATGGTAGTCGGGCCTTGAACGACCTCAAGAGTCGACTGACCGTTTGAGATAAATGACCGGCGAGGCCTTGGAAAAGCCTCGCGATTCGCAGTTCAGCACGACGAAGCAATCGGCGTCCGGGGTGTCGGTGCACTCGTGCAAGTTGAACTCGACTTTAAGCCCCTTGCTCGTCATGGCCCAAGGCTCTCCTAGGGCCAAGCGAGAGACCGGTTCTAAGTGATCGGAGTTGCGAAAATACGCCGGTCGCTCTGCAAGCAACCCGTAAAAGGTATTTTCCAAGGACTCCTCGGTGTTCCATGCAAATATCGTCTCGTCGTCGCTCTGAGACAGGATTTGCTCCTGTAAGCGAGTAAATGCCTTTTCGCCTTCACCGTAGAGCAGGGGCATGTTGACGTCGAAGAGAACCAAGGAGGCAATAGGCAATATCCTCAACTCGCGTTGTCTCCCGTGTTGCGGCCCAACTCATCCGCGAGGCAACACTGGCTTCTGACGGGGCACTGTCGCCCAGGAGAACTGCATGTGGAACACGGGTGATTTTGGTGGAGGAGATTGGTGAACTGGTTCGTCTCCCGTTTGTTGCCGATGTAGCTCCAGTCCGAGGCGAAGAAGTCGACCTCGCTGGGAGCAATCAACTCCTGCAGAGTCCAGCCTCTCCGGAACCAGCGGCTCTTCCGAAAAGTCGACGAACGCATGTACATGTCTTCCTCAAAGGTCGGCTTCACATCGTTGAGATAGGCGTAGCACGCATCTGCCGTTTCATACCATTGGTACATGGAGTTGATGGCCTCGGACAACTCGGCGCTGCTCGTCTTGTCGATGCAACAGGTGTCGATCCAGATGTACTCGAAGCCGTTGCGGCGGGCCAGCTGAACCGCAGAGCCTGTTCCGTGTGCAGCAACCGCATTGCTTCGGTGCGAGGAAGTTGGATGGCCGAAAAGGCCGAATAGTCGAGCCACGGGGCCGCTACGAGTACTTTTCATGCCGTTTGTCCTTGTCCTTGTCCTTGTCCTTGTCCTTGTCCTGGACAACCTTGGATGCTGCCTTGGCGGGGTTGTGCCCGCGAAGCTCACGACTACCCTAACATATATATCTACCTAAATCTATAACGTACGAACTACACATCCTACCCAAAGCTAAAGTCACTCAGTGAGGCGTTATTGCTCCTTATGGGTAGGTAGACTGTTACTCGCATATTGTAGGTTAATCCACAGATTGGAGACTGTTGCCTCGAAAAGATAATCATTCTGGTAGCTGTCCTTCTACCATCCCTGAGCAACTCGTACGTAAAAACGACCTATTATACTACACACCTATTCGCATACCAATTGGGCTTCCATGCGACCTATCAAGATCTCCCTCGACCACGTCCACGTGGTCTTCCTCTGCGTCCTCCCCGTCCTCGTCCTCGGCCTCGGCCTGACAATCCCTTGCTGGCAACACGACCTTGGGCAAGGATGTCCTCGCCGCTATCAGAGCCCGAGTCTGAGTTGCTGACCGAGTTGCTGACCGAGTTGCTCTCCGCCTCCGAGTCTGATTCAACGAGGCGAACAACTGTTAGTTGTCGTCTCGGCCGTGAGGAGGTTGGGCTCCGCGAGCTGTCTCCTTGGATCGAAGACTTCGACGGCGTCGCCTTTTCACCTTGACTCTGGTATCCAGGGCTGGAGCTCGACCTACGACTGGCCGGCTCATCTCGACTGTCCTGAGAAGAGTTTGCTCTAGCGACCACAGCCGGCGATTCAGGGAGAGCCACCATTATGGTCTCGGAGGCGCGATGAGGTTTCCGCTTGCCTATCTTGAATTTCTTGCCTCTTATTGCCATGCGCTCGGCCATGGATAGGAGCTGGGTGCTTCCTGAGTCTGAGCTCTTAGCTACAGTTGTTTCTGGCCCAGCGCCTTCTGAACGTCTCGTCCGACGAGCCGTCTTGGCGTCCGCGGACTTTGATTCTGAGGGGGCAGAAGTCTCACTCAACCCATCCGCGACTGCACTGGAGGCAGCAATCGTAGTAACCCCGGACTTTCGGGGTCGTCCTCGTCCTCGTCGTGGCTGGGGTTCTTCTACGCCTGGCCCGGCAAGATCAGCAGCCAGGTCTCTTGAGAGTTGCGCCTCCAGCTCCTCGACTGCTTTGTCATGCTCGTCATCGCTATTACGTGCTTCGCCTTCAGCATGGGTGCTTTCGTCTCCATTTTCGTTGCCGCTCTCGTTGGGACGAGAAGTGTCGTTGGCCACAGTGATCTGGGACAGGTTCGATTTCCTTGGTCGACCCCTGGGCCGCTTCCCTGTTCCATTGGTCGTGACAGTCTCTTGCGATGCCGGTTTTGTTGGCATGGCCCTTGCCGAAGCACTCTTTGGCGGGCGACCACGTCTTTTAGGTATCCTAGGTTCGGTCGATGGAACAGCCTCCGTAGACGGCTTATCCTCATTGCCAGCTGCCGGGGCTCCTCCAAACAAGGCGCGGACTGCGTCGGCAGCTAGATCGACTGCACTCCTGCCCTCCGTGGATTGAGCTGGTGGTGAATGGGCCCGATGCAGCATATCCTCCTCTTCCGACTCATCGATATCAACGTCGTTAAGCTCCACGTACGATGCTCTGGGCTTGGCGTGTCGTAATTGGGGCTCGTTGGCGTCAAACATCTGTACCCCCATTTTCTTCTCGGAGGGTTTCTCCGGGAGGTTGTCCACAACAATTGAGTCTACAACATCCTCGTTTGCAGGCTGGTCTTGATTATCTGGAACAGGCTCATGCATCGTAGCCTCGGGAGCAGTCGGCATGCCGCCAAACAACGCCGGGTCCATGCTGTCCAAGAAGTCTGGCTCAACAGTAAGACGGGGCTTTTTGTGATGGCTCTTCCCGACGACAAAGTCAGGATCCTCGTTTTCTCGTTTCGCCTTTCTCTTCGCTGCTCGGATGGACTTCTTCACAAACTCGGGAACATCCGACTCAGGTATTCGCATCGCTTCTTCAGAAGGAGCCTGGAAAGGATCAAACAGAATCTTGTCGGGCGTATCATCTTGTTCATAATAGCCCATGCCAATGCGCTGCAGAGTTGCCAGTGATGGATCGGGATACAGGGACCCGAGAGGATCGGGTTCCTGCACCGGTTCGACCGTATCCGGGTTCCCATCTGTGCCAGGAACCATCCCGGGGAATGGCTGATAATGTCTTTCGGCCGCGTCATCCGCCGTTGAAGTATCACCCTGTCCGATGACGTGACTCTGGTCCCCGTATCCGTCCATACCAGGAGAATGAGATGGGTTGGCAGAGTTCTCTTGCGCTTCAGGTTCATTCTGCATGGTCTGTTCTGCTTCGGCCTCTTCGGTGATATCCTGAGCTTTAGCATTGTCGGCTAGATCCCGTAGCCTCTTCATTCGTTTGCTGTCCTTGCTGCGGCTCTCCTCCCCGGCAGCCTTGAGCCAAGACAAGTTATGGATGCGGAAATCGACGAGCGCTTCCACACTGCGATCATCGGCTATCGGGCGCGTATCATGTCCCAGCAATGTGTTCTTGGGCGTGTAAGGGTTTGTACTACCATTGCGTCGACAGTGCCCGCAGTTGCAAATGCCCAAGCACTTCGGGCACTGCCATTCCATATCCTCAAGCACCTTTTGAGGTTCCATATCGAAAGCTCTGTATAGAACGCCATAACAGTATGACTCGGCACATCCCGGATTCGTGCATGAGTGCACTCTATAGCTGTAGTCCTTGTGGCAGCAGACGTGACATCGCCGAAGCTCTCCTCTCTTCTTTTTTCGCTTCCGCTTCTTGGGCTTGTCTTCGCCTTCTGCCTCCGATTCGCTTGGGGTGTTTTCTCGTTCCTGTTTGGTAATGTCCTTCCATGGTCGCCTTCGCAGCGCCTCTTGGCAAATCTGGGCCACCGTCTTCTTTCCTGCCCTTAGGCGTGCAACCTCGAGGGGCTGAGGAGATGACTCGAAGTCCACATAGCCATCGTTCTTTATAATCATGGATCGCCACGCCTCGTAGTTGTTGACCAAATCGGACCAGGACCACTGCTCGCACCACTGAAGACCTGACATGCATGCACAGGATCGTCCCATAGCATAGCATTCCATACACACGTCGTATGCGTCCTCGTCGCCGTCGACCAAGGTACGAGCGCAGTGCTTACAAGTCAAGAATCGGTTGAAGATGTTTGACCGACAGTAGGAGCAGGTGATGCAAGAGTCGAATGGGATGAACTCCATGTCCTTTTCCTTGGTGAAAAACATCTCGTCCAAGAGAATTTCTGTGAAAAGACCAAAAAGTTTCTTAAAGTCGCCGGCTAACTGTTTTGCGCGCGGCGAATTTCGCAAGATCTCTTGACCAAGGCCAAGAAAACTCATCTGTGCCATTTCTGCGTTGGCCTCCATGTCCTGCAGTTGGTGATAGTACTTTTCGAGAGTGAAGTATACAATCGCCTTGTTCTTGTACTGCTCGTCACGACAAACCAGTCGAGCCTTGGGGAGTGCCTCGTGGAGCCCAAGCTCAAGAGTCTCAGCTGTTGTGCGATTCCAGGCCACCTTCATTGTCCTCGTTCCCCGATTCCACACTTGATGAGCAGCTAAAGGGGGGATCAAGATGAAGTCACCAGCCTTTTGTTCGACGACATAAACATCAAACGGCGCCTTCTTCCAAGCATTGATCTGAGCAAAATGCTTCTCAATCTCAATGTCGTGTCCGAGCATAGAAAGGAAGTATTCACGAACGACCTCCCGATCCTTGCTCTCGGTCATGAACCAGATCGAGCTGCCCGCTTTCTCTCCGTCTGCGTCGCTAGAGGCCTCAACCATGATGTTCTGGCCTAGCGAGGCGCACATCTCACGATGAGCTGGAGTGTAGGTTCCTTCGTGTCCAATGTAGCACATCAAATTCTGGGCTCGCATCTCTTCGGGGAGGCTGGACATGAGGTCACCTGCTGGCGCCGATGTAGCCTCCTCCCGGAAAATGTCATCTTCCTGGGTTCTTGCGCCTCCGTGTTCGCTGGCGTTTTCGTTTAGGTAAAAGAGGTTCGGGTGGATAACCTTTTGCAGTGCGGCGTGCCATTCAGGTGGACAGTCGATATCCTTGAGATACAGTCGCTGGCGGCGCTCGTCGCGAAAGTTATTCGGCGTCCACTGGTTGGTAAGCTGCCTCATCGATCGCAAATAGTGGCCCATCGTCATGGGAATATCGTTCGAGGCGGCGATATCTCTCACGCTCTCCTCTGCGAACAATCAGCGTTTGAGGTTTGGTATGCTGAGTCGTGAACGGGGCACTTACGTTTCTTATCGTACGTATTCTCCAACCAAGTCGCATCGAATAGCCCTTTTGGAAGTACGGCATCCCAGCCATCGATGACCAGAGGCTTCCCTCCGGCGACAACATGGATCAGCACGAGCTTCTCAAACTCCTGTTGCCCGAGGTTGCGAATCTGCGCCCTTGAGACCCGCTGAACCCACTTGAAATTGGGTGTTCGGTCGACTATCTCATCCAAGTTGAGATCCGAGGGTATCGGATCGAACTTGGCCTGGGGATGCAATGAGGTTGGCATCTTGCCGAGAGCAGATGCGTCGCGCGTGATGCATTCAAGGACGGGCTGGCGGGGGTCTCGAGTTGGACGTCGGTTTCGAGTTGGTCAGGTTGGCCGTACCTACGGCCGCAACGATCGAAAATGCGAGTTCAGGCTGCGCAGCCGTATTTCTCATGGAACTGGACCATTCGCACGCAGTGACAGTGGTGGTGTTTGTGTTTGGTTGCGAGGAAGCCTTGTCGGATTGATTACACACCATTAAGCAGGCGTCTGCGACGTCAACCAGGCGCGTCGAGAGCGTGCATCGAATGCGCATCCAATCACATGCCGCAGATGAGCCACTAAGAAAGCCTGTGGCTGTCAGGAACAATTGCGATTTGTACGCTAGCTCACGTGACACGCCTTTATGTCAGACGGAGGGACCCGGCCGAAGGGATGACTAAAGACAAGGGATCCGAGATTAACCCGGAAAGAGGGGAAATCCCTTAGACAGGGAGGTCGGAGGTTTGGGGGCAAAAGAAAGGAAGAATAATACAACTTCTAGCAGATTAAGCATCAATTGAATGATCCTATAAGACCTTACTATTATTATCTATTTCACTATATTCAATTACCCTAAACTTAGCGCGTTTAATCCACTTTCTAAACTATCACATATCTAACAATTAAGAGTCTTATTACCTCTATTAATAATAAGACTATAAGCTTCTAAGATATTAATTCCTATAATCTACCGAGATAATAAGGTTATATTAGCCGGATCTACTGATTGGTAGAACTAGAAGGGCCTATTCATCTCGAAAGTGAAGTCCTTATGCCTCTAGGAATATATTAACCCTAAAAACGAGGACCCCCTAGCGTTTAAGGCTCCTCTAGCTATACTAGCCTTTAGCTTCTTAGGAGAGGTTAGAGGCACCTAGACCTAAGCAGCTAATATTATTATAGAGATGGATAAGATATGCCTATATGTCTTTAAGATCTACGATCGTTATTATAATTAGGAGGTTAAGAATATTACCTTCCTAAAGGATTAGATTAAAGCTATAGTTAAGACCCAGATTAGGGAGTAAAACTATAATAAAGATAAGGACCTTTAAGATTGGTATCTTAACCTCTTAAAGGCTGTTAGCCTTAACCTTTATTTGGCCTAGAGTATAGCTATAATCGCTTAGAATGAATTCTTCTATACTATAGTTAAAATTCCTTAAGACCTAATAAAGTAGGTGGATAAGTTTAAAAAGGTTATATATAATACTTTAGCCCTAGAACTTCCTTTCGTATAGGAAGTTATCCTTTAGTACCTCCTACTCTAATAGCTAATTAAGCCTTTCCTTAGGTAAAGGCTAGAGATTTAGAAGGCTTAATTTACTACTAAGATTAAGAATAACTCCCTTTCCTACTAAGAGATTATAACTTATATCCGCCTTAAGATAGTAGTAACTAAATAATTATAATAGAAGACCTAAGGAGTTAAGAGAGGAGCTATATTTCTTACGGTTAATAATAACTTAAACAATCTAATACTTTACGGCGAGTTAGCTACCTTACTACCTTCTAAGAGAAAGAAGTAAGCTAAGAAGAGTAAGGCTAAAATAAGATTATTATTACTAATAAAGATAATATACTAAGCTTATAGCTAATTCTATCTATTAGCATAATGTATATACATCTTTAAGGATAAGCTGCTACTATAGTTTAAGGAAAGGAAAGCTATAAGAAAGACTATAGATAATAACCTAGCTAATGATTATAGCCTTAGGGAGAAGATTAGGAAGATTAAGGCATCTAAGGGAGAAGAAGGTCCCTTAAGCGAATGATTAATATAAGGGGTTAGGAAAGCGCTAGCAGTATTACTTGCCTTATTAAAAGAGGTAGCTTTCTTAGGCTCCTTATACCCTCTAAGGGACTCTATAATACTAGACTCTAGAGCTACCTTATATATTTTTAATACTAAGTTAAGGTTTATAGACCTTATTAAAGCTGGCTTTATAGACTTTATCTAGGCTAGGATAAAGAAGGTCCTTATTAAAGCTTATAAAAACATTACGATTAAGCTAACCTTAGTTAATTGTAGAGAAGAAAGATATCTCTATCTTTAAGATGTAGTATACTATAAAGACTTTACTTATAATATAGTATCTCTATAAAAGCTAAGGAAGTATAGCATCTAGTAGGACTAAAGCTATAGTAATAACTCCCTTTAAGATTAATATAATAGAGTAATTAGTAATCTCTTAGACTGCTACGATTAGTATATCCTAGAAGATAACTTAACTAAGGGAGGACTATAATATTAGGTCTTCTTAGCTTGATTATATTATAAGAAGTTAAGTAAAGTAGATACTAAAATGTAGTACTAATGACTTAGTCACCCTAGCCCTAAGGCTCTTAACCGGCTAGTTAGCGCCTCTATAGGTATAAAGATTAAAGGACTAACTATAATAGAGTGCCCTAACTGCCTAATAGTAAAGATAAAGTGCTAAGTCTCCTATACCCTAAGATTATATAATAAAGGGCTGGGATTATAACTTATAGTCGATTTTATATACTTAATCGCTAATGCTAAAGGTTTTAATAGCTTAATATTATTTATAGACTAATAGTCTAGATATATCTAGGAAATATACCTATAAGATCGAATAGTAAAGAACCTTATTAAGGCATTTAAAATGCTACTTATAATGTTTAAAGCCTAGTACTAGATTAAGCTATAGGTCTTTAAGTATAATAATAAGATTATAATAATTAAGAGAGCAATAGGTAAGATGCTTAAGAAGAAGGGCATTTTAATTAAGCCTTTAGTACTTAAGACCTAAGCTTAAAATAGGGGCGTAAAGAGATTAGGAGGAGCGATTAAGATTAAGTCCTATATTATAAGGTAAGGAGCCTACCTTCCTAAAGACCTTTAGCATAAGATCTATAGTATAGCTATCTACCTTTATAATTATCTCCCTTAATATACATTCAACTAGAAGTCCCCTTACGACTGATTTTACACCTACCTTACCTATCGTAATAGTATTATTATTAATAACCGAAAGCTATACCTTAGGTACCTTTAAGTTTACGGCTATAAAGTATATATAATAACTATAATAGCTTAGAGGAAGGTAGAATAACTATATAAGCTTAACCTAAAAGCATTCATTAGCTACCTAGTTAGGTACTAGTCTACGAACATCTATAGGATTTAGAACCCACTTCTAGATAAGATTATCTTAATAAGGGATGTTATCTTTAATAAGGAAGAAACCTTCCTAGGAAGTCTAGAGGAGCTTAAGGATAACTTCCTCTATATAAAGAAGAGTAAGATTACTAACCTTTTATTATAAATAGAGGAAGTATAACCTTAATAAGAGCTAAGCCGGGAAAATAAAACTAGTGATAACCCTATTACCTCTCTTTATGAAGATAATAATATATACGCTACTAATAGCTTAGGTAATAGCTAAGACCCTATAGGGGAAATATAGGATAATAGAGTAAAAGATAGGGATGGAGAAAGCCTTAAGACTCTATATCCGACCCTATAAGAGTCTCTATTAGTAGGGTTATTTATAAAGATAATTATAAAGATAGAGGTATTAGGAAGGCTATTCTTAGTGAGTAAAGAAAGTACTTATGTAACTAAGAAAGAGTTATATTAGTAAGCTGCTTTTGCAGTAGGTTGTCTAGTTGCCCTAATGGGAAAATTCTAAGGGAAAGAAGTTAACCGAGCTAGACTATACTATTTACTATAGTAGTTATTACAATAGGCTAATCTATAAGATTATATACACTAAAGGGAGCTCCCTTTGCCTCCTTATTATTATAGCGAGCTAAAGGAGCACTCGCTATACGATCTATTCCTTAAGGCAGAAAAGACTTACCTCTAAAGTTATACTAAAATAGGCTTATAAACTAAAGTGTTAAAAGAGTAAGTAAATAGGAACTAAATCCTAGACTATATATAGGTTTATACCTATAAGACTAATAAGTATAGCTTCCTTACAAAATATAAGGCTTACTTTATTATATAAGGCGACTAGTAAGCCGTAGGAATATAAGAGATATACATATTAACCCTTATAGGGAAATCCTTCTGAATACTTATCGCTATTATAGCACGCTTTAACCTTAAGCTTATATAGTATAATACTATTAATATATTTATAAATGCTCCCCTTAATAAGAAAGTCTATATAAGGATGCCCCTAGGGCATAGAGAGGTAGGAAAGATCCTACTTGTGAATAAGGCACTTTACGGACTTAGGGAATCCCCTCTCCTATAGTAATAAGAGCTTAAGGGAACCCTAATAGAGCTAGGTTTTAAGATGGTTCCTTATGAGCCCTACTGTATGATTAAGGATAGGATTATTATGTTTTACTATATAGATGATATTATCCTTACCTACTAGAAATACTCAACTAAGGCAGTAACCTAGCTTATATATTAGCTTTAAGCATAATATAATATAATAGGCAGGTAAGACCTCTAATAGTTCCTTAGGATAGTGGTCTATTAAGACTGGAAGAAAAGACTGATTTAGCTATCTTAATCCTAATATGCACTTAAGATTGCTAATCTAGTTACTAACCTAGACGCTAGAAGTAACGTTCTAACCCTAATGATTAAGATTGAGCTTTTAGCATACTAAGGCTAAGCCTTAATAAGAGAAATCTAAAGTTACTAATAGAAGATCAGCTTAATCCTATATATTATAGTGATTATATACCCTAATATTACCTTTATAGTCTTACAGCTAGCACGCTTTAATTAAAACTTAGGATTATACTATTATAAAGCTGCTGATTAAGTCCTTTTATACCTTAAGAAGACCTATAGATTTGCGCTCTAACTAGGAGGTAGAGATAACTTTATTATGGCTAGTGATGCTTCCTTTATAGATAACTTAGCTGACTGTAAGAGCTTATAAGCATATATTATAAAGTTATTCGGAGGGGTTATTAGATAGAGGGTAAATAAGTAGGCTATAGTAATGATATTAATAACTAAGGTAGAGCTACTAGTACTATCTTAAGTAGCTAAAGAAGGTATATTCTAGAGTTAGCTCCTTATAGAGTTAGGACTTAAGATTAGTAATGCTAGATGCATATGAATTTAGTATAATAATAAGTAAATAATCATACTTATTAATAAGTAGCTTAGCTAGCTAAGTATATACCTTTAGTACATTAATATATATAACTACTAGCTACATTAGAAAGTAGAGAAAGGAATAATTACGGTAGAATATATACTAATAAAGGAGATACTAGCTAATAGACTTATAAAGGTCCTCTTAAATAAAGCATTTAGAACGTTCGTATAGTAACTTAGGCTTATAGATATTATAGATCGGCTTAAGGAAAAGAAAGAGCTTAATAACCTTATGGACCTTATAACTTAGCTTTAGTTAGATCTTAATCTAGACCTCTCTCCTATACCCGACTTAAGGAGGATTATATTAGTAATGGCTTAATTAATGTAATAGCTGTACGCCCCTTTGCTGTAGGAAGCCTAAATGTTCGTATGATTATATTAGCTAGAGCTACGATTGTAGTAGGAGTAATAAGAGCCTTAGTTAACGCCTTATAAGTTAGGATTAATAACTTCCCTACTAGAAAGACCTAGGTTAGCGTAATGGTTAGAGCTACTACAATCGAATAGTAGGATATAGCTATTCGAATGATATTAAAATCATATAAGGTGTAACTCTTCTAAGAGCTAAGACTAGAAGTTAAAGCTCTACCCAGGTGGTAGGATAACCCTCCTTTTTGCTAGTCTTAAGAGTACTATTAGTACCTTATTATTATCTATTTTTATATGATTAATAATGTATAGTGGCTCTAACCGTTATGATAGCGTACTAGTTAGAGTTACTACTGCTTTTTATAAGACTAGTGTTCGATTTCCTTAGCAGCCGGTTATAACCTAGATTTTAGTCTCTAATAACACTAAGGAAGGAACTAAATAGGAGATAGTCTTAGCTATAGATAGCTTCAACTGGGGAGGTGTATTAGACGGAGGGACCCGGCCGAAGGGATAACTAAAGATAAGGGATCTAAGATTAACCTGGAAAGAGGGGAAATCCCTCAGACAGGGAGGTCGGAGGTCCGGGGGCAAAAGAAAGGAAGAATAACACGACTTCTAGCAGATTAAGCATCAATTGAATGATCCTATGAGACCTCACTATTATCATCTATTTCACTATATTCAATTACCCCGAACTCGGCGCGTTTGATCCACTTTCCGAACCATCACGTGTCCGACACTTTACTGATGAATTGGCCGATGCCCGGGCAGGTATTCTTGTACCGGAGTCTCAGGGCCTGGGGCTAACAGGGCCGTTCAAGATTTTGGACTGACAGCAGTCCGCATCTGGCTGGAGGTCTGGGAACCGAGGACCTTGTTCGGTTGGATAATCACTTGGATACGTTCGTTCAATTGTAAGTAAAACCAGTGTATATGTTTTCAAGGGCATTGCAATTGATTCTGACATGGCGATCTCTAGCCTACAATGAGACTTGCCGTTCTTCCTAGGGCTTTGGCCTGGGTTCATTGTCGAGCTGCGTCAGGGCAGACCTTGAGGGTTCTCGGCCGAAGAACCACTCGTCCGGCTCTCACTCAGTTGTCCAGGACTCTCAACCAGCCGCAGCCCAGCTACGATGGAGTGCTGGGGTTTCATGCGGCGAGTAAGAAATTCTCGGCGCTTGTCAGGGAAACACCGGCACCGGAAATCACCATACCGACGGCCACGCCATATCAACGGCCACAATCCGGCATTCTGTCAGTAATCCCTGCCTCATGGGTTCCTTATGCGGAGCTGGTGCGCCTTGATAAACCGACTGGAACATACTATCTCTTCTTCCCATGTCTCTTCTCGACACTGATGGCTGCTCCAATGGCTGCTCCAATGGCCACCCCCGGATCTGTCATTGGAACGTCGCTCCTGTTCTTTTCAGGAGCCTTGATAATGCGAGGAGCAGGGTGCTCGATCAACGATCTCTGGGACAGGAATTTGGACCCTCAGGTCACCAGAACTCGGTTGCGGCCAATCGCTCGAGGTGCCATCACACCGTTCAAGGGACTCGTCTACACGGGATGCCAGCTGCTTGCCGGACTGGGCATTTTACTTCAGTTTCCCCTCTCCTGCTTCTTTTACGCAGTTCCTAGCTTGCTCTTTGTTGCCAGCTATCCTCTTGCAAAGAGAGTGACATATTACCCTCAGTTCGTTCTCGGCTTGACCTTTTCATGGGGCGCCATCATGGGATTCCCCGCTCTTGGGGTCGACCTCTTGGCTCACTCGTCAGCCTTGACAGCCGCTGGCTTCCTCTATGCCTCCAACATTGCATGGACGGTGCTCTACGACATGATCTACGCTCACATGGATATCAAGGACGACGTCAAGGCTGGAATCAAGAGCATTGCGCTGAAGCATGACGCCGAAACCAAGAAGGTCCTGACTGGACTGGCTATCACCCAGGTCAGTCTCCTGACAGCAGCAGGCGTTGCTGCTGGTGCTGGGCCGGCTTTCTTCGTCGGAAGCTGCGGAGGAGCTTTGGTCACCCTCGGCATCATGATCAAGCGGGTCAACCTCAAGAGTGTCAAGGATTGCTGGTGGTGGTTTGTCAATGGATGTTGGATCACTGGCGGTATCATCAGCCTGGGGATGGTGACTGATTATGCCGTCCAGTACATCCAAGGGCCCGCAGAGGAGAGTGGCTAGTCGGCCTGGGAGCAAGATATTGTACAATGCTGTGCCATAAATCATACAGGTAGATTTGGGACATGTGTTCCCTCAGGTTCGTCACACGACATGTACACATATTGATGAAGACTTTTGATCTATTTTTCCTTTCAGACCTCGTCTCCCATGATCAGAACCCTGACCTGTGATGCCGATGCAAGCAAGCCGATTTGACTCCTCATGCCGAAATATGACTTCGTTTCCTTCCCCAAGCGTCCTCTTTAAGATCGAGGCTTCTCCTTCTTCTCCTTCCACAGAGCGAGCAGACCGACACCAGAGACCTTGACGACCTTGAATCGCACACCGGGAATATCACCCTTGGCCTTGCCCTTGCGACCGAAACCAGCCAGGAGGACCTCGTCGTTCTCGTCCACGAAGTTGAGGCAACCGTCATTGGGGACTGCCAGCAATTATTAGTCTCGAGACGCCTGGTGCGTGGTAGTGGGGGATTATTCGTACCGAAAGCAGTGACCTTCTTGCCGTTCTTGATCAACTGGACACGGACACACTTTCGGATGGCAGAGTTGGGCTGCTTGGCCTCAACACCGACCTTCTCGAGGACAATTCCCTTGGCGTGGGAAGAGCCACCAAAGGGGGATGACTTAAAAGCAGTGCCCAGAGCACGCTTCTTGTAGGCGAGATCGGCCCATTTCTGGTCCTTTCGGTTCGTTCGCAGCTTTCGCGCCGCGTTAAGACCACGGGGTTTGCCTCCAGCCATTTTTGCTATGCGTCGTCAGTTGGATGTCGGGTAGCGTGAATGATCGCAATGGGGTCGGCGGAGGAGATGAGTTGGGGGAGCACCTACCGAGTTATCTGTGTATCGCGACGACGGTTGGTGATGTGAATTAGCGGAGACGGCGAAAAGTTGGAGAGTCGACCAGCGAAAATTGTAGGTAGGGTTTGAAGGCCCTAGAGACAGTGCCGGGGCAAATTGTGGAGGAAAAGCACATGATACGTCACGTGCAAGAAAACGAGCCACTTCCTAGCTCCTTTCGACTATGCCCCACAACGAAGCTTAGCGCTAGTTCGGCGGACTCCACCGTGCACTTGGCAAGTTCGCCTCTGGTTCCTCCAATGAGGCGGTGATGCTGAGTAGCTCCCAAGTTCACACCACATTCCAATCTCATAGCCATCTCACCGAAGACGACAAAGCAAGTAACCATGTCTCAGATGCCTCGACCACAGAGTAGGCAGCGTGATCCGCCGCCCACCCTGTTTCTTCATCCCTCTCCCAATGTGTCGAATATCTCACTTTCCGGCGTCTCAGCATCAGGGCCTCCCATGCTGGGTCAGTCAAGTCTGAACCGCTCCAATCTCGAACGCACTCCTTCAAACCGGTCTGGCACCGTCGTTTCCCCCAATCTACAACGCCCGGGCCGAGGGCTTCTCACAGCGGAAAGCACACGCAGTGCTGACAGGACTGATGCCTTGTGGGCGGAAATGCAAGCGACTCTCGAAGAGGTGGAGCTGTCTGCGTCTGGCGGAACACGAGTTTTCGGCCAAGGTCATGATCTCAAATTAGCAGATCTACGAGCCGCCCAGATTGCATTGGCTCAAGCTTGGGCAAGGAGCGAAGCTGACGACGCCATCGAGACGGGTCATCGGGATACCAACGCTTCTGCTGCCGGGGACGAAGTGCGCAACCTGAAAGGCGCTTTGGGAGACACTTCAAAGTCCGGTGTTGTGGATGGGACTGAAGCTGGAAAGAGTACTGTTGGCACTGGCAGTGTTCCTCGTCCTGGGAGCAGTGGGACTGGTGTCGAAGGACTGGGCGCCAAACTGGAGGAGGAGACAGAAGTCGACATCCTGCTCGCTAGGAAACGACGGGAAGCAAATGATCGATACTTTCAACGAGTCAACCAAGGAGTCATTGATGTTGTCACCAGACTTGAGGACGTCGCCATCGCTATGCGTGCTGTTGAGGAGGAAAGTAAGGATGTCTGGAGTGAACACGACAGTATCGCAGGGATCACCAGAGCATGAGAACCAAGACTGATAAATGTTTCGGATATTGAGCTGTCAGCTAGGCGTTTGGGAGCAAACATTCGTGTCTTAAATCAGCATCGTCTTGGAGTTTTGGATGGAGCGTCAGGATGGATGGACCAACAGAGGGTTCATGAGACAACCTTAATCTGACTTCCTAATACCATCTTAAAAGTATGCAATTTTCCTGTATGAACTCGCCGACGACACACTCTCCTCTCACGAACAAAACGTGATGGAGACAAACCTGACGTTAGTGCAGTGTAGCAAAAAGAAAACCTTGGGGCAGATTCGCATTGCGACCATCGGGAGTCGAACCCGAATCTATCGCTACACTCCACTGTGAGATGGAAGGCGATAATGCTAACCGTTACACCATGGCCGCCTGTTTCCAATTGTGACAGATGGGCCTCGTATCCGCATATAGTTCGGCAGACAAATATCACAGTTCCACATCCTAGCGTCTCGACAACTCCATAAAACTACCTTATTAGCACAGCAAATGGCCCCCGCATTGAAACTCATCGCTGCTCTCTTACAGGATTGAAGGGACCGAGATAGTGGGGGCGTCACGCATCGCCAGGTCCGGTGCTTCGGTTCGCATTCATTGGCCCGGAAAGGAAGGCGACATGCTCTCGGCGATGCCGCACTCTGGTCGCACACAACAGGAACTTCTTCCAGGCATCGAGTTAGTTGAGCGCATTAATTAGTAGTCTGTGTTGTCCCTGCTAGGTGGTGTACCTGGTCATGGCACCAGGTGCTTGTGTCTGCGGCTATTTCTCGGGTACCTCGTTTCCGCGTGACAATGCGTTCGGTCGCCAGCGGACAGACCATGCCATCGCCGCTCCCAGTTTCATTTCCCGGCCTTCACCTGATCGCATGCGACCTTGACTCAACCACTTCAACATCCGTCCTCCCACCGTCATTCTTATATTACCGGCCTGTTCGCCCCGCGATTCAGAAAACCATTCGTCTCGACTCATCATCAACGTCACCGACGTCGCACACACTACAGACAACACCTTCGCCCGCATCCCCTTTCATCATGAAGCCCATCACCTTTCTCACCGCGACGCTTGCCATTCTCCCGGGCGCTCTCGCCGTCGAGCAGAAGAAGTCGGTCATCGTTTGGTTCGAGGACGAGTCCACGCCCGACTCCGCCATCCACGATGCTAAGCAGTCCATTCTTGATGCTGGCGGCAAGATTACCCACATCTACACAATCATCAAGTACGCCCATCGCAACCAAAGGATGCATCGTCGATGATGAATGCTTGGCTAACAATTATCAGGGGGTTCTCGGCCATTTCGCCAGAGAAGGCGCTTCAACAGGTCCAGGCCTCGGGTACCCAATACGACATCCATATCGAGGAGGACGAGGAGGTCACGACGTACTGATCTCATGGCGGCGCGAAGTCGGCGAGTTTCGGATTTGATGTAATGCAAGCCTGGGATTTGACAACTGCCAATTTGGCGGCAAAAGAGTTTGGCGTTCAGAGACGTTTTTCTCGGCAGGGAGCGAAAGGGGAGACAACACTCGTTATTACGTCTTGTGTTTGATGGAATTGTTAAGAGCAGTGCCGCACGGGCTGGTTCGGTCGTGGCATTATTGCATTGCGCATGTAGTTGATCTCATGCTGTATCTGTAGGAAATCAAAACCTAAGAGCACAGGCAGGCATCTGCATGTTTGCTCGCAGTGATACTCTTGATGTATGGCATATGCCAGCCAAAGGCTTCGGTGTGTTGCTGATGATACAATGAACCTCTTGTTGGGCTCATAGAGACGAAACCAGTCTTTGAAATGGGCAGAGCAGAGCAGTCTCCTAGTAGCTACAGCAGGATACATGACGCCGTGCAGACCAGGAGCGTGTTGGGCGGAGGAGAGAGTAATTCGTATATATCTACATAGCAATGATGTCACCGATTGCGGGAACGGCGCACTTCAGTGAAGGGCTTGAGGGCCAAGTGACTTGGCTATTCCAGCTCTCCCGCGCATCGGGCCGTAAGTTAGCCGAAGAATAATGATACAGAGGAATATGACGCTTGATGTATCCCGGTGCCTGAACCTTTAGACTGATCACCTCAGGTCGAGTAGGCACTTGTTCCATTGTGCCGAAGACTGTCAGCGGAACATGCATGGAAGCCTGGAACAGAACGCGGCGCACACCAGGCACTAGCGCATCCAGGCCGAACATTGCTTCTTAGGTACGCCCCTGCAAGCATGTGCGACAGTCAACTCGTGTATCTAAATTCCACACCCGAATACGGAGTGCTCAAGAGCTTTAACTTGTGGCCAAGGTGATGGTGCTCAAGATTATCTATGCCATAGTAAACAGCCTGAGACTAGGACTCTGAGTGCGCTGGCCGTCTCACGCGGGCAAGGCCGGACCCCTAATTCGTCGTCAGTGGAGTCGTCGCTCTGCAGCAGCGCGGCCACTGTCAATGCCATAAACTCCACTGTAAGCACCCCCTGGATCTTTGAATGTGACCCCTGTTGCCCCTGTTCCGTGGGCGCCCGCCCGGTGGAATCGATAAGCCCAAGCGCTCCCCCTCAAAGGACCACGTTCTGACGCCGAGCGGCTTTCAACTTGTGAGTCGAACTCGGGAACATTCGAACAACCAACCCGCACGAGGATGGAACACGACCAGCTCCCTCGAAATCTCCCTAACGCCGTCCTATAAATCAAAGCAATCACCCTCGACCCTGACTCTCGTTATGCCGTTGCCGTCATATGCCCCAAGCCCTGCTCAAGACACGCGACGCGACTCCCTACGCCATCACCGACCGCCCTTCTCGGACTGCGACTACGACTACTACGACTGCAACGACCTGATCCGTCTCTGGTGATTCTTGACTGGCTCCAAGAGATTCGCCATCGTCAATACCCAGGACAATGCCAACCTACAGCTCACGCGCGCAGGCCGCGCTGCTCCAAGCCGTGAGCATATTCCGTCCTCCCAAACCCCCCGATCCTCACCCTCCATTATTAATCCATGATGCCACCCAGTCCAACCGAGTCTTCGAACCCAAGACCATCGCCGAGTCTCTCGACGAACTTGCCGATGGATTCGTCCTCGCTCAGATCCTCCAGGAGCTCGATCCCGAGTTTAATCCTTCCGAGCTAGACACAAGCCCCGGCACATCCAGATACCTCACCAACAAGAGAAACCTCCAGGCTGTCTACAAGGGCCTCTTCAGATTCATCCGTCGCCAGGTTCCCGAACTCGGGTGCCAGGCCAAGAAATTCGACTATCATGCGATTGCCGAAAACCCCGAGCCCCAGGGCATCAGTCAGGTAAAAGAGTCGGACTCGGACCGCCCACAGAATCTCTCGTTAACCACCTTCGCGCTCCAGCTGCTCGCCGTCATGCTCTCTGCTGCGGCCATGGGCCCCGACAATCAGAGATTCGTTCCTAAAATCCAAAATGGGCTCGACCAGCAGACCCAGGCGGAAATCATGCAGATCATCCGAAACATGCAACTGGATATTAACAACTCTAGAGGCGACGAGGATCTCAATCAGGCAATCGACGCCGTTATGGAGGCCAGGGACGTTGATCTCCTCGTCGAGGAGCAAAATGCAGCATTGAGGCAAGAGTTAGACATGACCAAAAAGAATCTCTCCGACTACATCACCCGACTCGAGTATTTGCAGCAAAGCCATGAAGAGCTCAAGTATGAGAAGGAAAAAAACGACCGCGAGCTCGAGGTCCTACGAAAGGCAACACAGGACGGCGCCAACAGCGCCGAGTCGATCAGAATCCTCGAAACCCAGGTCCACGAGCAGATGGAGATTATAGCGAGGAATGAAGAAGTGATCCGCAAATACGAACGAAGACTGTCACATCTTGAAAGCGAGACCCAGAGGCTAAACCAGAAGTGTGCTGAGGATAACGAGCTCCGTGATGAAGTCATGGAATGGAAGCATAAGGCTGAGGAGTTGGAGAAGAAGGCCAACACCGCTGAGAGATACAAGCAGAAGCTCGAATCCCAGCAGCATCTTGTCAAGGAAGTCCAAAATCTCCAGTACGAAAAGGCCGAGTTGCAAGACCAGCTGAGGTCCCTGGCGAACGATCAAGACCGAAGCGATCGCACCAGGAAGGCCGAGGATGAACTAACGAAGATGATTACTCAGTCGGAGCAGCATCTCTGGGACGAGCGTAGCCAGAAGACGCAACTGATGAAGGACGTGGCAACCCTCGAGGAAGAGGTAGTTCGCCTTCGAGCTCGCCAAAGCCACGATGAGAATTTTATCAAGGATCTTCAGGACCAGCTTCAGAACAGTACTGGGTCCCAAGGTGGTATTCCCGGCGAATCAGGTGCAACCTTCAACCTTGAGGACGAGTTGAACAGCGCGACCGATGATGATGGCCAAGTCAACCTCCCATTGGAGCTTTCTCGCCTCAAGGCTGAGAACAACCTTCTACGTAGCACAGTTGGTTCCACTGGGGATCGAAAAGAACAGGACGACTTGAAGCGCCAACTGGCACATCTGCAGCAAGACCGCAACAACTTGTTCGAAAAGCTTGTCGTTACTGACGACCAGAATGACGCATTGGTCAACAACTTGACTGATGAAGGGTTAGTGAAAGCTATTGATGAAGCCAATGCCGAGCGGGAGCAAATACTTACTGAATATGTACCCAGATCAAAACCCTTCATCGAACTCAGGACCGAGTATTTACAGGCCAGCTTCGAGCTCGAACAGGCCAAGAAGGAGGTAAAGGATCTTCAAGTTCAGTTGAACGACCAGGGTCGCGAGCTCCGCGACGTCAGAACGCAGCTCTCTACTCTCAGAAGGGACAATCCTGAAGCACTAAATGAGCTTAAGAAAACTGACACGTTCATCCGCGAATCGCTCGAGGCTGATCTGGAACGTGCCCGCGAAGAATTGCGCCTCACCAGATTTGAACTAGACGCCCAGAAGACCCAGCTTGTCGAGGCGCTCCTTGCCAAGGAAAAGTTTCGAAGAATGGTCGAAGAGGGCAAAGAACTGCAAGACGCCACGTCCTTGGATGCAGATACTTCTGAGGCTGGCAAGAAGATCAGTGACAAGGTCGCGAAGCTCCGCGCCCGTCTCCTCGAAATCCGTCAAGTAAGCTCATCTACACCCATGGGTCTCCTTTATGACGTGCTACAACGAGGCGAGTCTGTCCTCGACCAAGTGGTCGCAAGTGAAGGCGAGACACAAGATATGTCCCAGTCTTGTTGGCTGGAAGCTCTCACCAAGGATGAAGACAGTGGCTACAGTTCTCCAACTATGCTCTCTCGCCACTTAGTGGTTTAGGTCGTTTCCAAGGGCGACACCATCTATATACAGCAAGCCTCCAGGCCTACTATGTCAGTTCTTGAGGCTTCGCGGGGCCGGGAACTCGAGTTGGCCTGGTGGGCGACCAAGCAGTTCGCATTTCACTTATTTTAGGCGGTCGCTAACAATTTGGGACTTCAGCAACTCGAGACTTCGGAACTGGAAAAGATCGATTTACAGCGCAAGGTCAAGGCCGCAAACGACGGAGAGGCAGCTGCAGCGCAAAAGGTATGTCTCTCATTCTCATGCTTACCTCGTTTGATATGTCTGCCTTTACGGCGTTGTAGTAATGTGATGACTATAAACTATATATATTCCTTGTTCTTTTTCTCTTTGACCCCTTTTCAATGGCGACTGACAGTGAAACAAAGGCTGCGAGCGATCAAATCATCCGGAACCTCGAGAGAGAAAACGCACTCATCGCAACGGCATGGTATGATCTCACGAGCCGACTACAAAGCAACCACGTCGTCCTCCAACGGCGACAGGATGCTCCGAGGAGTTGGCTCAATAAGCAGAGGCAGATGGTAAATGGTCAGTTGCGCCACCGCGACTCGCTCTACCTCTACTGACCTCCCTCGCCAGCGACCCCGCGGCGATAGGAACTCGTAGGGTAAGACCCTCCACCGATCGAGATGAACTTGGCCTTGGCTTCGGCCGGCGAGTATCGAAACGTCCGGGGGGCTTCCGGTTCGGAGCCGGAGCCTCAACCCGTCAACGATCCTTTGGTAAATTGCAGTATGCCTGCCTACTTGCCTCCTTGCTTGTTCCATTGCCATCCTCTATTCTTTCATAATATCTTTTCTGAGCTGCGTCTTGGTGCCAACCTTAGGCCCGCGATACATGGCTCGGTTTATTTCTCTGATCTATTTTGCACGCACGCATCGCGAGGGGAGCTCGGGGAGTTTCTTTTCATGGGCATCGCTAGAATGGGCGACGAGAGACAAAACGTCGTCACGGGAGGAGGGGAAATTGCGTTCCTAGAGATCGGGCGGGTTTTGGCGGAGCATGAGTCTATACCCATATGTTTCGCTTTGTTTTCAAGGGCATCCTAGAGTCGATCAAATACAGGACTATTCCACGAGGTGATGCTGTAAGGATGAATGTGATGTGGATGGACGTCTTCTGATCCGAAAACTGTAGGGAGCATGTGATGTGAAGATGGTGTGAAGAACGTGCCTTGTCCCACAACTGTCAGTAATTTAACATGTGATAACAGTGCCGAAGTCGCAAACATGACCCATCAAAGTAGGTAAATTATGAAAGCCCGGCGCCTTGAATGGCCACTTTTTTTAAACTAATGTCGCAGTAGGACAGTGATACATACAAGCGTCGTTCATGGTAGCCTTTTCTTACACAGGACCCCATGGCCGTAAGGGAAACCCTCTACCGTAACGCCCCAAGGCCTGGAGGACTCTCCTTCATGCCGCTCATACCATTCATATCCAAGACGCTTCAAGCATGGTCTCGTTGCCGACCTGGTCCCGTAGTCCGTAAGCCCGTAAGCCCGTAAGCCCCTGGCACTCCGGCCCCCTTAGTTCTTCTTGTCGAGAATGTTCAGCATGGACTTCCACACTTGGCCAGGCTCCTGGCTGGCATCGACACCGCTCCAAATGCCGTTCTTCTTGTAGTAATCCACAACGGGGGAGGTTTGCTTGTGGTAGGTAACGAGGCGCTTCTTGAGAGCCTCGGCGTTGTCGTCACTTCGCTGGACGAGGGGCTCGCCAGTGATGTCGTCGGTCATGTTCTTCTTGGGGGGGTTGAAGGTGGTGTGGTATGAGCGACCAGAGGCGGGGTGGACTAGTCGGCCAGTGATTCGGGCGACGAGGAGTGAGTCGTCGATTTCGAGCTGGACAGCATGCTGGAGCGTTCGGGATCGCTCGCGAAGCATGGCGTCGAGGCCCTCAGCCTGGGGAACGGTTCGGGGGAAACCATCCAGGATGAAACTAGAAGGCGCGAATAATCAGTATGCGGCGTTTTGGACCTGGAAGAGCGGAGTTGAACCTACCCGCCCTGGCACTCCCTGTTGTTGTTGAGCTCCTCCTTGATCATGCCGATGACGATCTCGTCGCTGACCAGACCGCCCTGGTCCATGATCTTCTTGGCCTCGACACCGAGAGGCGTCTTCTTGGCGACCTGAGAGCGCAGCATATCACCGGTGGCCTGCGAAGGACAGGTTAGAGACGGATTAGAGGAGTGGCCTCGCCATTGAGGGCTGTTCGCGACAGGAATGGACATACCAGGTGGCAGCAGGAGAAACGCTCCTTGATCTTGGGGGCCTGAGTTCCCTTGCCTGCGGGAAAGCGAGGTTAGCGATGATGGTGCGCCATCAGAAGGCAGGAATCGGCGAGCGGGAGACATACCAGCGCCGGGAGGGCCGATGAGAATCATGCGGATCTCGTCGGTGCTCGGGGCGTAGCCGGTGGCTCGCACCTCGAGCTTCTTGATACGCGCATCGAGGTTGCCCAAGACATCCTTGAGCTGCTTCAGTTCATCCTCAACGAAACCCATGGTTGCGGCGGCGGCGGCGGGGACGGCGAGAGGTGGGAGAGAGAGGGGAGATTGCGAGATGAGGCGGCGGCAATTGGAGCGGAGATGTTGGAGGAAGTGAGGACGAGGAGGCGGCGGCGCAGGTGGTGGTGAAGAGGAAGGCTGGCGGCTGAGAGGGAAGGCGGACGGAGGAAAAGAGAGGGTCAAGTCGAGGACGGGCGAGACAGGAAATCTTGAGTGCGTAGCCGGAGGATGGGAGGTTTTTGGGGGAGAGCTTTGGCGGCCCGTGATTGGCTCGGCGCACTCGTTCCCAGGGATCGCGATAGGGCCACGGTGCGGGAAATACTAGGGACACGCCGCAGCTAACGCGGTCTGAGGCCCGCGGCTTTTTTGACTCGGTCGTCTGCTTCGATCTGTTCACTACCTATTGGAGAAGAAAAATGTCATGGGTTGTGGTTCGTTGGTGACTTCTGGTCACGACGATGACGGTTATTCCGTGCCGTGATGAACTAGCAGCTCCGGTGTGTACATTTATTCCGTCGTGGTTGATGAAGATAGATTTGTGGCCTTTGCGGTCCTGCTCGGTGTTACTTACGTCCACTGTAAGCACCCTGCATCTGCCAGCAAAGCTGTTTACATTTACCTACGAATACTTCCCCTGTATCTCAAACAGTAGCAAAAGAGCTGCCGAGCCCGACCATATCCAACACCAAACATCTCGGTTATTCGTTGTAGCACCCGGGAAGCGGTCCCTCAAAGCCAACACAAAAAGACGCTCGTTCCACCGTCCCTTGTCCCTGGGTTTCTTCCCCCCCAACTACCGTCCCAGCCTTCCAGGGTAGGTAAGCAGCAGATCTTCCCGGAGCACGACCGATCAAACAGTACATTAGTTCGGGACACAGAGATTGAGCATTGGTAACCGGCACTCAGTACTGGACTGTGCCCGCGGAGCCAATAGAGCCCGTCTGCGCAATCGCCTCCTCAGGCGTCACCAGCAAGCGATGAACGACCTTCCGGTCACGAGGACCGAGGCTGGGAGGCGAGAGGTCCGGAGCCGTACCCAGGTCCCTTGATCCGAGTGTCGCAGCGCAACCGCAGCGCCGGCCACTGTCCGCGCTCAGAACTCGGGAGTCGGGGAGTTGTCGATGGGTCGGCATCATCGCGCAAAGGGGTGCGTGGACCGACCGCAGCGCAGGTGTGGCCATAGCCGGCTGGACTGCCAATCCGCTCCATTTAGCCTCCATCTTTCCGCCTCTCAAGGCTCGTCTGCCATGTTCTTTCTGCGGACTGCAGCTAGCCATGCCGTCTTCTCCCCTGGCGTCCGACGCCGAGGTCCAAGGTGTGGATACCGAGTCCCCAAAACAGAACATCCGCGCTTCACGGATGAGCTTGGGAGGCCATGAACCGCAGTACGTAGTAGTAGATAGATGGGAAACGCTCCCAGCTCGTTTGTGTTGGACTCGGATTCTCCCCGAGTCGAAGGTTGCCTGTTGAAGATGTTACCGATTCGCCTTCGCACAACGCCTTTCGCCCGCCCGCCCTTGCTACTGAAGTTGTCCGCAGTTGCATCGTCGGATGGGTTGTCTCTCACCGAACGAGCAATGATGTCAGCTGAAGGGCCGCGGGAAGAAGCCACCCACACCGCATAACTTACCGAACGAACCAACCCGCCCAGTTACGGGTAGGCCTGATTATCCGACAGGTTCACTTATCCGCTGGCGTGGCGCATGACAGGTTATGTGATGTGGCTCAACTGGAAGACGTGGCTCGAGCCTGGCATAGCACGTGACTTCTCATTGCACGAGGCTCCAGCCCACCAGTCCAGCCTGACCCAATCGGGAACTAAGCTCTCCAAGGACGAAGGCAGCCTCAAGTGTACGTACGTGCAACCCACCACATCACCCACCACGACCTCGACCTTCAACTCCAACCTCATCTTCGCCGCTCCCGCATGAACGTAATCGCACACTCTCCATAAGATACGCAGACGTTGTGATTTACCCCTCCAACGACTCTACGATGCCTTCCACGACCGCAGAAACCCTCTCCCTCGTCACCCGAAACGTCACCGTTGCGCCTCTCGTCCTCCTCTCCGCTGTCGACCATTACAACCGTGCTATCTCCGCCAAGACAAAGCGACGAGTCGTCGGTGTCGTGCTCGGCCACAACGATGGAAAGAACGTGAGAGTATCCAACAGCTTTGCTGGTGTGTTACCTGGGACTCTGGAGAAACCGTCATCTGATCGGGCGCTTACAAACATAACACAGTTCCCTTCGAGGAAGATGAGAAGGACCCCTCAGTGTGGTTCCTCGACCACAACTACGTCGAGTCCATGAACGACATGTTCAAGAAAGTCAACGCCCGGGAGAAGTTGATAGGATGGTACCACACTGGCCCCAAGCTGCGCGCTTCCGATTTGGAGATCAACGAGCTCTTCAAGCGATATACCCCCAACCCCCTTCTCGTCATCATCGATGTCCAACCAAAAGAGTCGGGCGTTCCCACCGACGCGTACTTTGCTGTTGAGGAGATCAAGGACGTAAGATGCGACCAGCCCAGAGACGAGGCCTAGCCATATGCTAATACAGCTTGTAGGATGGTACGACTACCTCGCGAACATTCGTACACACCCCATCAATCATCGAGGCCGAGGAAGCAGAGGAGATTGGTGTCGAGCACCTCTTGAGAGACATTCGTGATGTGGCTGCGGGAACCCTATCTACCCGAATCACCAACCAACTCCAGTCACTCCAGGGTCTACACCTACGCTTGCGAGACATTGGCGCCTACCTTCAAAAAGTTCTCGACGGCCAGCTCCCCGTCAACCATGCGATCCTTGGCAACCTACAGGATGTCTTCAACCTACTCCCTAACCTGTCAACCCCCGAGGGAGATGGCAAGGCGGATACCGGCGAGCTTTCCAATGCAATGAGCATCAAGACCAATGATCAGCTCATGGCTATTTACCTGAGCAGTCTGATACGCGCCATCACGGCATTCCACGATCTGATCGAGAACAAGATCCAGAACCGACAACAGCAAGAGGATAAGGAGGGCAAGAAGGACGAGACCAACGGCAAGGACGACAAGAAGGAAGGTGGTGTGAATGGTGAGGCCAAGGAGGGCGAGAAGGATAAGGAGGGCAAGGACAGCAAGAAATAGTCTTGAAGCACCGAGCAGAGGAACATAAACTTGGTCAAGGAGGTTCTCGGCGTCTGGAAGATGCAAATCACGGCGGCATTCTTGCCGGGAAGGGGAGGGCAAAAGCCTTTGTACATTGAGCACATCATGTCGGATTACTAGATGAGGTCGTGGGGATAATACATGCCAGCCACCGCCTTGCCGTCCATCTCATAACAATTCGCACGCAGTGTAATGTCACATCTCCGCAACAATGCCCGCCATCTCATCCCTGGAGATGCTCCGATCTTCAACGTACTGGCTAAGCATGCGTGGCCACTTCACAAAGAGCAAACAAGCCAAGATGTGCTTACAGCAGGGCACATCGCCAGACGACGCACCCTGGCCGTCTCGGCTCATCCCGCCAAAAGACCACTCCGTCTCTGGGTCCGGAGGCTGCGGGGCCGTGTCGTCGGCGGGGCCGGGGTGATTCGGAAAGGCATCAAAGGTGAAGCTGGCGCAGGAGCAGTTCCACGTATCCAGGTGGACGACGTAGCGCTGCGTCGAGGGCGCGGGCTCGCGGGTCCGGCGCGTCGTCAGCGTGGCCGCGAGCGAGCGCACGAGGAAGATGCCATGTCTCACTCCGGCGTCTTTTCCCTGGTCCTGGTCCTGGTCCTCGCCGTGCCGTAACCGGGTGACGAGCTTGCGGTCGAGGAGGTCGAGCGCCGGGAGGAGGAGGCCCGGGAAGAGCACGTGCAGCGTTAGCAGCAGTGGGCGCTGGGCGTGGGCGATGACATGGAGGGGCGACGTCGATGGCGGGGGTAGCGATGACGGGGATGAGGCGTCGGCGACTGGGGCGATGTCGGAGACGGAGTTGATGAGAGTCGTCAGCAGCTGGCGATGGGAGGGGAGGCTCGCCATTGCCGACAGGTTGGGCCCAGTGTCATTGTGTTTTTGGTGGAGAGCGAGAGAGAGGGCTTGGTTGCGATGATGCTGAGAGTGGGAATTGTGGTAGGTGTTGTAGGAGCACCGCAGCCATGACACTGCAAAATCGCCGGCTTCAGCGAAAGAATAAAAAAATAAAAATTAAGAGCACGAAAATTTTATATGGGATGTTTTGCAAATTTTCTTCTACTGTCTAGCCATCTCATTTCATATTATTTTTTGGTTGTACAGGCCTCGGCGTCTTTATCTATTTTACCTCATGATATTTTACACTGCCTCGCAACCTGGTAGCTACACCAGTGCGAGTCGCTTACACCCACTCCTTGGGATCTCTCAGTATCTCAACAAGACGCTGCTCACGGCTCTTGGGCTCGGGCTCGTGCATGTACTTCCAGCTCGCTGTCAGGGGCAGGCTCATGAGGATGCTCTCGACGCGAGACCCGGGAGTGTTGAGGCCAAAGGCGGTACCACGATCGTGGACTAGGTTGAACTCGACATACTTGCCGCGGCGGATTTGCTGCCAGTCCTTCTCCTTCTCGGTGAAGGGCATGTCCTTGCGCTTCTCGATGATAGGGACGTACGAAGGCAGGAATGACTTGAGGCAGTCTTGGATGAAGGCAAAGGTATTTTCCTGGTCATGCTCGCTCTCGTCGAGGTCGTCAAAGAAGATGCCGCCGATGCCGCGGCACTCACCTCGATGCTTGTTGTAGAAGTATTCGTCGCACCACTGCTTGAACCGCGGGTAGTAGTCCTTGTTGTGCGAGTCGCAGGCGTCCTTGAGCGTCTTGTGGAAGTGGATGGCGTCCTCATCAAAGAGGTACGAGGGGGTCAGATCGCTGCCGCCGCCGAACCACCAGGCCTGCGATGTGCCGTCGGGGTTGGCCGTCTCAAAGTATCGGTAGTTGAGGTGGACGGTGGGAGCCATGGGGTTATACGGGTGCAGCACCATGCTCAGGCCGGCGGCGAAGAAGTCGAGAGACTCGACGTTGGGATCGAGGGTCTTGTGGTTGGCGCGCATCTTCTCGATGGCGGGCTTGGGCAGGGAGCCGTAGACGACGCTGATGCCGACACCGGCCTTCTCGAACACGTTTCCCTCCTGGAGGACGCAGGTGATGCCGCCGCCGCCATTGGGACGCTCCCACTCGTCCCTGCGGAACTTCTTGCCATCGACTTGCTCGAGGCCCTCGACAATCAGCTTTTGCTGCTCCTTGATGAACTTCTCCATGCGGAGGCGCATCGGCGAGTCATTGCCGACGCCGGACTCGCGCTTCTTCTGCGCATCGCGGTCGGCGAGTGTGGCCGCATCGAGGGCAATTGGGTCGTTTTCAGCCTGGACCAAAGGTCTCGTGAGCAATTGGCCTTGCATTTAGCAAAGCTTGCAGGGTCTTACCATCTTGTAGGCCAGAGGAGCAGCGAAGCCGAAGGCAGCCGCGGCAAGCCACAACGGGAGAGACTTGGAGGAGGAGGCGCTCTGGGAGGACCGGGAACCAGTCTCAGTCGATGACCAGCGGCTGGAGGGCTGCAATTGAGGCTGGGAGATGCGTGGGAGGCGTGGGAGGCGAGTGTAGGGAGAGGGGAGATGCGCAGCAAGACGCCGGGCGTGCCGACTGGCAGCCATTGCGACTAAAATACCCGGGATGAGAGACTGCCGCGGAGAAAAGAGACAACGGAGAGGCACAGCAAAGACAGAAATTGGAGAAAGGTGGTGCTATGGGCGTCGCATGAGGCCACTTGCGCAACCAGTTGGGGAGCGGTCAGGGCCGAATTGACTCGGGTGATGGTCAGAATCGAATGTTTAATAACAATTGACTTTCCTGGCGGCGCGGGACTTGGGACTTGGGATTGGGGATTGGGGATCTGGACCCCTGGTTGGTGGTGTCCGTGCCTGGGATGTTGTTGGGCGTGGACGGCAGACAGACCGGCGGGACGGCGGCGGTTCGGACAAATCCAATCGGCTGACGTCTGGAGTTGGTACGTACCTGCGAGTGCCTCAACCTCTCAGGCTGCCAGGCGAGGCACCTCGGATTTTCATCCTTTTGGTCAGCAGGCTCATGTGATTTCCCCCGTGACTTCGGCCTTGGATGATGAGGTAAGGAAGTTGGGATGGCACCATGACGGGATACGGGCTTACAGATGTTGCGGGAGACAGTGCACAGTGAAGAGATAAAACAGTGAGGGGACCCCCCTCGGTGACGGGCTGGGACAGGGACTCTTTGATGCGCATGCGTGGTGTTGGTGATCAATGATGTCTTTTCTTACAATAATTATGTGCCTGCCCAAGATATGTAAGCAGCCAGCCGATCAAGTTACATACGCGAGATCAGCAAACATGGTAGCTATCAGAGGAGAAGGGGCGAGATGGAAAAGATGGAGGGTTGGCTGCATTTGCATCCGCATCAAGGTGTGGATGGATGCTTCTGGAGAGCACCACGAGCACTTATTTACCTTAGCTTTTCTGCAGGCTGCCGAGTACTTCGCACACAAAGGGAACCGGCCTTGAACCGTGTCACCACCACCAAGTCCGAACGAACCCTGTTTGCCTGCCTTTGCCTGCTGACTGATGGACTGACTCACTTGGGGGCTTTTACGTCGACCGTGCTTGTCCGTCTTTCGAGCTAAGATGCTGTGCCTGGTTCATGTAGGTACCAGCTGGACGATGGAACAGCAATCGTAGACTGTAGCGCAGACTGCCAGTGTCGAAGAGAGACCCGTTGGTCCCATCTCCCTTGCTCTTCTCGGTCACGACTCACGCCCTGTGACGATACAGTGCGACGCCTGACGTGCTGCGACTTCCCCGCCATAATCACCTGGCCGGCCTGCAGCTGGCCTCCAAAGGCTCCCCAGCACCTCTTGTGATTCACCGGACCGGGGTGCGCTAGTCCTCACACGGACTAGCATCATAGCCCCGCGCCTGGCTTCCCCTGTCACTGCCTCGTCTGCCTGCTGCTCTCAGTGCTCATCCATCAGCGCCGCCGCAGCGGCCTCTCGCCTCTCAAGGCCGCCCAGGGCCTCCGCCGCCTCCGCTGCCCACTGCTCTCGCCCGCTACTCACTGTACCGTGCTGGAGGCGTGTAGCCCAGGCAGGTGCCCGCCTGCCGCCCACCGACCGCTCATCTGCGTCGTCCGGTGCCACCCTTCTGACTGTTCCGTTCCTTCTTTTACTCCCTGACGCAAACCGATCGCAACCTAATCCGTTTTCCATCCTTCTTCTCCATCTCTGCAAGCCGTCCCCCTCTAAACTTCCCCAAAACACCAACCGCATCCACAGCGACCTCGACCTCGACCTCAAGTCTTCGCTTCCCGCCTCGCTCTTATCCGTAATCACACACTCCCACCGCCACTATGCGCAGCAAGTTCAAGGACGAACACCCCTTCGAGAAGCGCAAGGCCGAGGCCGAGCGCATCCGACAGAAGTATGCCGACCGCATTCCTGTGAGTATTCGCCTTCCATCTCTTTTCGCTCGCGATTTATTTGTTGCGTCCCTCGTCTGGACCGTAGAGGGAGTGCAAGCGACCATCGCCCAGCGGCAAGCACCTCGGCGGGGTGACCGCCTCGCTTCCTCGCTCATGTCGCCGCCTGCCGTTCTGTCCATCAAACTTGCTCAAATGGCAAATGAGAACCCCGCTGACCGCATTTGAACAGGTCATCTGCGAGAAGGTCGAGAAGAGCGACATCGCTACGATCGACAAGAAGAAGTACCTGGTCCCGGCCGACCTGACTGTCGGCCAGTTTGTCTACGTCATCCGCAAGCGAATTAAGCTCTCTCCCGAGAAGGCCATCTTCATCTTCGTCGATGAGGTCCTACCCCCAACCGCCGCTCTCATGAGCAGCATCTACGAGGAGCACAAGGACGAGGATGGGTATGTCGTCCCCCGTCTTGCCGAATCACGCACTATGTCGCTAACAAGTCGCAGCTTTCTTTACATTACCTACTCCGGCGAGAACACCTTTGGTACCGCTTGAGCTAGTGAGTGTTTGATCAGTCATCCATTCCGTGTCGCGAATGATGAAGGCGTTTCGGTCGTACTACGGAGAATCTTTTTGTTGGAGGGCACTGGGACTGTTTGATGTTATGGTTATTTTGAGCCAATGAGGTTTTGGAATGGAATAGAATCTTGCACTACTCTCTGCAATGGACACCCGTTCTTGGCTCTTGGGGCTGAGATTGGAACTGGAGCTGTGTTTGGACGTGGTTGCGCTTTTGCCTGGTAATTCGGCATTGCTACCAGGTGGACAAGCCGTGTTAGTTCTTAACGGGAGGAGACTTGGTTCTAAGTGATTTTAGTCTGTATTCTAGAATTGCACCAATTTCAACACGACATTTCCTCAAGCCAGACAGAAGTCACCGTTGGCTACACATTGAGATTGGCAGATAGACAAGCTGTGGTCAGGGCCACCAACTGTAGAGGGAGTGGTGGATTCCTCAAGTTCTGATTCCGAGGCTATGTTACAAATGCCATGCAGCGATGTAGCGAATCTGCTAATGTACTAGATCTGATCCAACCCAGCTCTCCCCTGACTCTTTCAACATGCTGAATCCTTGGCCTACCAAGGCCGGCAAGCGTTCACGCCGCAACGTGATTTTATCCAGACCTTATTTTTCAGCAAACGTCGCTCACACTTGACTTCTGTATTACGTAGAGAAGGTGACATAGAAGCACTAAGAGCCTCCTGTGCAGAGTGCGAGTGCTATTTGAAAGTTGTACATGGTGAGAATGATCGAAGGTCGTGGATTTGGTGGATTTGTGGGGAGATCAGTTGAAGAGTGATAGATGGTAGGAAGGGAGTGATGGCCCGGAATTCATAGGAAGAGAAGTAGTGAATGCGAATTTTGTGCACGTTCACAGATCTCTTGGATTATCCGTCTACTTGTATTCTTTGTTGATCTGATGCTTACAACGGGAGAATGTTTGCCTGTCTATAAGGTACTTTGTCGGATTTTCGAATTCCGTAAAGACCAAGGCTCCACTAACAAGAAGCAAGCAAAGTGCCTTGAGCACATAAAACGGTCTTGGCCCATGTCCCCTCTATGGCTTATTGAAAGCCATGACGGCATATCGGAAGCTTCCGTCCGCGTACCCTCGTCGCATGGCCCGGAACGACTGCAGAAAGGCAATGCCGTCACGGCCTTGGGAAAAGGCGAATGCCCACAGTGAAGGCTTCTGTACTAGCGACCATGTAATGTCCCTGAATGCTGTAAGCCTGAAATCTAACATAATATGAGATAGTTTTTTTGGGCCTTACCATGTTTTTCGGACTTCTTTGCTGATGTCTTTGGGCCCGGCAAAGACCTGGAGACCCGCCTGTACAGCTAAGTCTACGTAGCCTTGCTGGGTCAAAAGAGGAGGCAGAAGCATGCCATCTATTATTGGTCAGCACATATATCCGCCCGACGTGCGATCAAAGAGCTTGCCTTCGATTGGCTTGATGTTGTTGACAAAGGTCGCCTCGTCCAGGTCCTCGGCCTTGAACCAGTCTGCAAGCACTACTTTCCCTCCCGGCTGCAGCACTCGCTTTGCATTCTGAAAGAACAAGGCCTTGTTGGGAAAGTGAGTCAGAGCCTCGCTGATCCAGACAGTACCGAAAGTTCCGTCCTGTCCACTGAAGAATTCGGCCATCTTCTCTGCGTCAAGCTCGATGAAGCGGACCTTGCCCAAGCCAAGGCGGACGAAGCCATCTGCATCTGGGGTTCCAGGGACATCGTCAATGGTGGACTTGGCAGCGGTCTCGCTCTCGGCAGCGGCCTTGGTGAGGCGGTTGGCAATCTCGACCTGCTTGGAAGAGATGGTGATGCCTGTGACGGTGCATCCGCGCTGAGAGGCGAGATAGCGGGATGTTCCACCGATGCCGCAGCCAACGTCGAGGACGGTGTTGTCGGTAGGGCACTGTGATATGTCAAGGAGCAGCTGGATGAGGTTGATCTGGGCATCCTCCTTCGTCAAAGTCGCCTGAGACTCCTCTGTTGGCCAATACCCATGATGGATATGCTCGCCCCTGACGACCCAGAACAGCAGTCGAGTCAGCAGGGCACACTACTGTACAGATTGCACGCTTATTCACGAGACGAGGCAACGCACCACAGACTCAAGTAGTAGTCACTTGCAAGATCATAATGAAGCTTGATTCTATCCTTGAGGGCCTGCATGGTCGAGTGGGCCACGCCGAGTGGGGTGTCATATTGCTGGGCCAGGTCGGTGGTGGCCTGGTCAGGCAATGGCAGTGATGGTGCGGTGGTCGTCATTGCGGATGGGATTTTGCAAAGAGATGCACAGCCTCACTGGAGTCAGGATTGCGAGAGTGATGGACTGGGCGTAGAAGCGTGGCGAAGAGATGGCTGAATTGCGGTTGAGTTGGCGAAGTGAGGAGGTGGTTTACCCCGCGGGTGTGGGCGGGACAGCAACGTAATCCCTGGATATATTATGTTGCAGTCGGATGCGAATACTGTTCTGCACCTCGCACATACCGCTTTTGTATGTCTTATGTCCACACCAGACCTAATACTTCTTATCTCTGTTCACAGAATACCTAAGGTATACATACCTTACACATAGCTATTATGTTCATACACGTGTGGGATACTACTGTAGAGAAAAATATACTGACCCTAATCCCATCCTTAACCCAAGTTAAACCCTAGCCTTAACCTGAACACTATCACTCTAACCTACTAACCCTAACCCATCCTAACTACCCTTGCTTTTTTTTCCCCTAATATTTCTGAATTAAAAGTTATCTCTAAAGTGAAGTCTTATTATTATGAACGCTCCTGTTGTCTGTAGGGAATCTTTGCCAAGTTTGGAAGAAGTGGGCCTCTTCCACACCAAAAAAAGAAAATACTTGTATGAACATAATGGGCACGTGTATGTATAGATATTCCTGTTCACAGGGCAAAAGAAAAGCCGCAAGCCAGAGTTCTTGCTCTGAAAGGAGATTGGCCATTTGTCGATCATGGCAAGGGACCTGGACTTACACGTGTACGTTCGGCCGGTCATCTGCTTGATAAACTTGGTCACGCTAAAAGCTTAATCACAGGGGTCTGTGCCACTGTAGCTTAGCCTTATGAATATTAGCTGCCTACCTACTGTCGGGTTCCTTGGCTAATTTAGCTGGGTAGTTAGCTCGGACCTGGACAGCCCAGCTTCACGAGGCAAGCAAAGCTCTCAACAAGAGCTCCCTCTTCTCAACACAGGGCGGGAAGTCATGGAGTAAATAAGGAATACACAAAACAAAAACAAAGACAGCGGAGCGCACAGCTTGTGGGGCCGCAGGGTATTTCTCGCTATTTTGAGGTACGGCGTTGACGGGTTGGTGAGCGAGTGCTCCGGGCGGGACGACAGCCCCATCATGGTTTCGATAGGCGCCCGCCACAGGCAAAATGGGCGCTTAGCCAATCATCCCGGCGTCCAACGGCGTGCAGAACCTCAAACACCGAAGGCGTCTCTTTCCGGTGTGGTGGTCCGATGATTGGCAGTGCACGGCATGCTTATTCGTACAGCATGTACGGAGCACTACCTAGGTACCTAGGTGCCCAAACAGTGAGAGAAGACCTCATTCACTCGTTCGTTCATTCACGCAGCCCGTTATTCGTTATCGCGTTCTGGGTTCCTGGCGGCACAGCAAAAATGACGTCAGGGTTGAGAGCCAAGCCAGGCACAAGAACTTACGGCTCACCTTAGGTCAGGGCGAGCTGCTGGCTGAGCTAAGGTGAGTGCCGCCACAAAAGCCAAAGTTTCAGAGCAGAAACCTGCGACAAGTTCCAGAAAACAGGTTTCCCGCTCGCCCACATCCCAGTCCGCAAAGTGGCGACGTCGTTGGCATTTCTTTGGATGAGATCGGCGCCTGCCGCTTTCGGACCCTTCTTTTCTATTGCCGCTTTCGGACCTTGTCGACAGGGGCATTTAACCATCGTGAGCTGTGCTTGAGTGCTTGATTGGACGTCAGCCTTCGACTCATCATCACTGAATGCCAGCATCCCGGTCGCCTCGCCCACCGCAACACCACCGCAAAGACCACCGCTGACAGGCGTTTCCAGATGATCCTGCCCATTTGGATCCTCTCGTTTGTTAGTTGTTTCCCAAGCGGCCCTGCTGTCGCCAGTCAAGCTTCGGCCCAGCTCACCATCTCGTCCGACAACCCCCGGCTCGTCGCCCTCAGCCTCTCGGGGCGGACTTGCGACAGGGGCTTTGCCTTGGGGCTCGCAATGGCGTCAGAGTGCATCTCCAGACCAAGCCCGAGATGGCTCATCTTCCTATCGAATAAATGCTAGTCCTCCTCGCTGCCGACCTGATGGCGAGATTTGGAAAGATGGGCATCATTCACCTATCGCTCCGTGGTGTCACCTTGTCCTCTGCGTGAGTCACTATATATCTATCCAACCTGCGCTCCATTCACTTGGTTGCTGCTATTGTTGATATTGATATCGTGACCCGCTCATTGTGCGAGTAACTACAAGTCAATACAAACCGGAGCGCCTACATCCTTGCTTGCGGCTGGGCCCCAGGCGACAAAGTCAACCTTACCCTCGCCCTCAACCTCTCCTCACCGCGAAGCACAAACCGATCTCACCTGCAACGTCACTTCAGGCTCGTCGTCCCTCACATTTCTTAGCCAGAAAGACGACCCGTATTCCCTTGGCTTTGTCTGGAAGCATCCGTGCCAGAGACTCAGTCAGCGTTGTGACTGGCCACCCCGTTTGAGTGGGCGCTTAAACAGCCCGACCCTCTCTAAGCGCTGCCGCCGACCACGAACAAAGGCCTATGGAGGTCGTTTCCGTATTGGAGTGATTCTGGCTTGAGAGATCCTATAATTGGATATTTCTATTGTGGAGTGGCTCAGGTGAGCCGTTGCTGCTTTCATACAATCACCTGCGCTTCTTATTGTCTTTGTTCCCCCTTTCGGTTTTCCCCCATTGTCTTCCAAACCCGCTGCGCACACTCACTTGCACACACACACCACACACCACATACACGCAAACCTCTCGGACACACAATGGAATCATAGAAAGCTAGATCCGGTCTCTCTATTCACGGCTGTTCTTTCCTTTGTCGTATTTCTTTCCTGTTTCCTTTTTTCCTTTTTGAATTTTACATTAATTTTATTTTACCCTACTTCCTCGTCGGCCGGCCGTCTCCCCCCCAACCCTTACTTTATTTCTTTTCGCATCCTTCCAGCGTCCATTTAGACACCATTTACCAACCAAAACAGACTCAAGATGTTATTCTCACGGAAACACGACGACTCGGCGGTCTACCCGGCGGTCCCCGACTCCCTTCGGACAGACTCATTCGAGATGACCGAAATGCGCAAAACACAAGAGGCTCGAGCCGACACCGCGCCAACCTTCACGCCATACCTCAGCCTCCGCTCAAGACTCTCCCAGATATGGCTCAACCGCTGGACCATTCTGCTACTCCTTGTCCTGGTACGGGTTCTACTACTCATCACCGAGCTCAACGACAATGTTGGCGACGCGAAGACCAAGGCCCTTTCGGCCTGCACCAAGGTGGAAGACATTGGCAGTGCCATGGCCTCCATGCCTCACTACCTGTCTTTGGGCGTCAACGAAATGGCTGCTTCGGGAATTGAGAAGTCCATCGAAGCTATGGTGTTCATGCTGGACCTTGTCATCACTGGCGTTGAAGCCATGATTGTCTTCTACATCAACTTCCTTACTGCTACATACACTTGTCTTATCACGGCAATGATCCATGGCAGTCTCGATGTCGTCGCTGATGTCACTGAGGACGCTACCAAATCCTTGAACGACCTCATCGACAAAGTCGTCAAGGAGATTGACTCCATTGCCGGGGACCTAGAAGACGGAATCAACAAGGTCGCCAAGGATATTGAAGACTCTGTCTTCGGTGACCTCATCCCGGATATCCCTGAAGTCGACTTCAGCGCACCCGTCAAGGACCTTAAGGACTTTGACCTGGACGCAAAGGACTTCGTCAAGGATGTCCGAAAGCTGAACGACGACCTCCCAACATTCGAGGAAGTCCAGAACCTGACCAAAGAGGCAATCTCCATTCCATTCGACCTTGTTCGAAATCTCCTCAACGAAACATATGGCGATTACAAGTTTGATCGAGATGTTTTCCCTCTCGCACAAAAACAGGAACTGTCGTTCTGCTCCGACAACGACACCATCAACGGCTTCTTTACCAACTTGTTTGAGCTGATCAAAAAGGCGAAGACCATCTTCCTCGTTGTTCTTATCCTTTTAGCAGTTTTGGCCATCGTTCCCATGGCATGGCTCGAGATTAAACGCTGGCGACGCGAGCAGCAACATGCTAGGCTGATTGCGAAGAATGCCTATGACCCCCTGGATGTGGTGTACATTGCATCGCGCCCGATGACTGCGACCTGGGGCATTAAGATCGCTTCACGATTCAAGGGTAAGCGACAGATCCTCGTGCGCTGGTGCATTGCCTACGCTACTTCCGGCCCAGCCCTGTTCGTCCTGTCTCTCGCACTGGCCGGATTCTTCTCCTGCTTCTGCCAGTGGCTCCTGATCCGGGCTGTCAAGGACGAGGTTCCAGCCCTGGCCGCGCAGGTCGGAGATTTTGCCGACAACGTTGTCCAGACTCTGGAGAGCGTCTCAGGCGACTGGGCCACGGACGCCAACTCTGTGGTCAAGGGCTTGAACGATGACATCAACAACGACGTCCTCGGCTACGTTACCAACGCAACGGACGCTGTGAACGATACCCTGACAACTTTCCTCGACACCATGGAGGACGGCCTCGAAACAGTCTTCAACGGCACCATCCTCCTGGACCCGATTAAGACAGTGCTGCACTGTGTCATTGGCATCAAAGTGGAGAGTGTGCAGAAGGGACTGACGTGGGTCCACGACAATGCTCATGTCAACTTCCCGCTCTTCGACAACAACACATTCAGCCTGGGAGCCAAGGACTCGATCAACGGCGACTCAGATCTCAACACGTTCCTGGCGTCCCCGTCGTCTGTCACTACTGATGAAGTCACGGGGGCCGTCAAGTCCGTTACAGACTGGTTGCATAACAGGCTGATCCAAGATGCGCTGATCTCCACTGGCTTGATCCTCCTCTACTTCATCGTCGTCCTCTTTGGGGTAGCCCGCACGCTCGCAGGCATGGCAACTCCGGACCGTGGTCGTGTTGAGGGCGGCATGCGCTACACCGGGGATGATCGGCCAGCTATGAGTCCCCGCGCGGGACACGACGGCTTCGAGGCGGAGCATACACATGGCACCACATTCCCTCGCTTTGGATCATCTTCCGGCGAAGACGTGAGCCAAACCAAAGCCCCGAGCATGGGGGGTGAGAAGTTCATGTCGGGGGCGACGGGCGGCCGAGCAACGCAGATGGATGGACACCAGCGGAGCAGCTCGTACGGGCATTTTGACTCGACGGCCAAGTACTAGTATTAGCCTGGCATGCGAATGGAACCGAACGTGGTCAGCTTTACGGCAAGGGGAAGGTGTATTGCAGTCTTACTCCGGCCTGGCAGGACCGTGCCGAGAGATTCCCTCCCTGCTGACTGCATGAAGCGATGGATGCTATGATTTTGATGCACATGGGCTGGCGTTGAGATAATCTTGGAAACGGAGGCAACTCGAATTCCCTTTTGTGTTTTGTTTCTTTTGTTACCGTTTAGGTTTGATATTTGAGCCACCCAACTGGAGGGAGGGCCAAAAAAAGATACCATAGTCGTTGATGTTTTTGCGAGGCTACTGGATAGAAGAATGTCGGAAGGGTCTGGGTCGTTGTCCGTACGGATCGATTGTCTTTGTAGCCTGGATGGCAACCTAGATTGTTGATGACCCTAGATTGAGACACAACATTGCCCCAATAAAAAAAAACCCCTACGGTGGTTATAATCTTGATAGATCCAGTGTGACGTGTGTGCTGCAGATTGTAGGTGTGCGTATCATGTGTTGAGTAGGGACAGTGAGTGAGCGAGTTGTATCATAAGAAGCGAAGCAAATAGTGAGTCAGGGTGATTGGTGGAAGCGAGTCAGGAAAAGAAGGCCATATGACAATGGACGGTGACAGAGAGAGTCATGGCACGAGAGGGTGAGGCAAAGCACATTGCCTCTTTGGGCAAGTCCGGGTATGGAGGTGGGGTTGTGTGCTGCAGGGCGGGAGCGCATGCAGGAGGCAGGTGTGGCGGAGAGCATTCTTCCGGAGTCGGTGGCGCATTCGCCTTGGACAAAAAATTGTCGGATCAATGACAGCGACTGACTCTTGGATCATAAAACCAATCCCTTCGCCCTCGTCTTTCTCCCGTCTCCCACCAAACACGCATCGTCTCTGCCTCCCCCCCAACATACGACAATAACGACGAAGAATACGACATCATGGAGGCCATCAAGCAGACATTCCAGCGCTGCAAGGCGCAGAACAAGGTCGGTTTTTTTTTCTTCCTCAGTGCCCCTCGTCCATAAACCGCGGGGTAGTGAGAGTGGGCTGGTGGGCTGAATCAATTCACTACGAGACACGGAGAACTGACAATGGCTTCAATTCGTTGTAGTCTGCGCTTGTAGCATACGTCACTGCCGGTTATCCCCGACCCGAAGACACTCCCGATATCCTCCTCGCCCTGGAGAGGGGCGGTGCTGGTGAGTCTCCAGCGGGCCGTTCTTGGCCACCTCGATTCTGACCTTTGCAGACGTCCTCGAACTTGGTGCCCCCTTCACCGACCCGATTGCCGACGGCCCGACTATCCAGACTGCCAACACTGTGCGTGGCCCTCTCAATTGGTCCTCGCCGCGAAGAATAGAATTGACCTTGTCTTATAGGTTGCCCTCGCGAATGGCGTCACCATCGAGTCGACCCTGGGCTTGGTCAAGGAGGCGCGAGACCGCGGTCTCAAGGCCCCCGTCATGCTCATGGGCTACTATAACCCCCTGCTGAGCTATGGCGAGGAGCGCTTGCTCACGGACTGCAAGACGTCAGGCGTCAATGGCTTCATCGTTGTCGACCTCCCCCCCGAGGAGGCCATTTCGTTCCGCAAACTGTGCACCAAGGGCGGCCTTTCCTACGTTCCGCTTATTGCCCCTGCCACCTCGGAAACCCGAATGAAGATCCTCTGCCAGCTGGCCGATTCCTTCATCTATGTTGTCTCCAGGATGGGTGTCACCGGTGCCACCGGTACCCTCAACGCCAACCTGCCGGAGCTCCTGGAGCGAGTTAAGAAGTACAGCGGCAACAAGCCCGCCGCTGTTGGTTTCGGCGTCAGCACCCGGGACCACTTCCTGAGTGTCGGAAACCTGGCCGACGGTGTGGTTGTGGGCAGCCAGATTATTACCACGATCAAAAATGCTGCCCCTGGCGAAATCTTCAACGATGTCGAGAAGTACTGCGCCTACCTTTCTGGACGGGGCTCCGACGAGACCACTCGCGAGGTCGGCATTATCGAGGCTATGGCGGGAGCCAAGGAGCCCAGTGGAGAGAACGTTACCGTCAACGAGACAATCACCGCCCAAGAGGACAGCGATTTGGTGGCCCAGCTGGCTGCCCTACACGGCAAAATCCCTGAGCGATTCGGCGAGTTCGGTGGACAGTACGTCCCCGAGAGCTTGATGGACTGCCTGTCAGAGCTTGAGGAGGGTTTCAACAAGATCAAAGACGACCCCTCGTTCTGGGAGGAGTACCGAAGCTATTACGAGTACATGGGACGACCCGGCCACCTGCACATTGCCGAGCGACTGACTGAGTACGCTGGCGGCGCCAACATCTGGCTCAAGCGTGAGGATCTTAACCACACTGGTAGCCACAAGATCAACAACGCATTGGGCCAGATCCTCCTGGCGCGTCGTCTTGGAAAGACCCGCATCATCGCCGAGACTGGAGCTGGCCAGCACGGTGTTGCCACTGCCACCGTTTGCGCCAAGTTCGATATGGAGTGCACCGTGTACATGGGCGCTGTAAGTTTCCGCCGATCTCTATTCGCTGCCAGCAGCAACTAACAATATCGCAGGAGGATGTCCGACGACAGGCCCTGAACGTCTTCCGTATGCGACTACTCGGAGCCAAGGTCGTCGCTGTCGAGGCCGGTAGCAAGACTCTCCGAGATGCGGTCAACGAGGCCCTCCGCGCCTGGGTCGTTGACCTTGACACCACCCATTATATTATTGGTTCTGCCATTGGACCTCATCCCTTCCCTACCATCGTCCGAACTTTCCAATCCGTCATTGGTAACGAGACCAAGGCGCAGATGATGGAGAAGCGAGGCAAGCTGCCCGACGCCGTCGTGGCTTGTGTTGGTGGAGGCAGCAACGCTGTCGGCATGTTCTACCCCTTCGCCGACGACCCAAGCGTCAAGCTTCTGGGTGTTGAGGCGGGTGGTGACGGTGTCGACACGGACCGACACAGTGCTACCCTCACCGGCGGATCCAAGGGTGTCCTACATGGTGTGAGGACCTACGTGCTGCAGGACAAGCACGGCCAGATTTCCGAGACTCACTCTATCTCGGCTGGTCTCGACTACCCCGGTGTCGGCCCCGAGCTGAGCTCCTGGAAGGACAACGAGCGGGCCAAGTTCATTGCGGCCACGGATGCCCAGGCGTTCCTCGGCTTTAAGCTGATGAGCCAAATGGAGGGCATCATCCCCGCGCTGGAATCGGCGCACGGCATCTACGGTGCCATCGAGCTAGCCAAGACGATGAAGAAGGGCGAGGACTTGGTCATCTGCCTGAGTGGCCGAGGAGACAAGGACGTGCAAAGCGTGGCGGACGAGCTGCCCAAGCTGGGACCTCAGATTGGATGGGATCTCCGGTTTTAAGACAAGAGTCACCGAGGGAGAGAGCCGGTGAATTGTAGGTAACTTGGCAAGCTGGGATGGAAGAAATGTGATCATGACAGGTATCGAATGTTGATTTTTGGTGGTGATGATACAATGGATGGCGTTTATATGAGAAAAGGGGCTTTTGGTACATACAATACACAGAGATATTACACCGTGATAGTGTCCTTGGCCTTGCTGGCCTGACTTTCGACCGCATCGAGCTCCCTCAATAGCTTAGCCTCCTCCTCGTCTGTCAGCTCCTCAAGTCCCTCCAGATCAGCCGGATCCAAGTCACCCAGAGTAAAGGCGCCACTTGAGGCATCGGAAGCAGCCTTGAGCTCGTCGAGGGTGGATTTACTCCGCATGCTCAGAGGGCCAGGCGTAGCAAAGTCGAGGGCGTACTGGATGATGTCGTCACGGTTCTCGATGGGCTTGGGCTGCATGCCCAGGGCGACGCGCTCCTCGTTGAAGCGCTCCTGGATGGCGCGGCTCTGCATGAGCAGCCAGCGCATGTTCCAGCCGCCAGGGCCCAGCTCCTTTAGGCGGGCGGGCTTGCTCTTGAGCAGGTACTCCTGGAGGCCGCCCTCGCGGCGGATGGTCTTGAGGACGCGGAGGGTGAGGCGGGTCTTGATGTTGGCGTCGAGGGCGGGGAGGTAGAAGCTCTTGACGTGGACGTTGGGGCGCCAGAAGCGGCGGCTCTTGTTGCCCCACTTCTCGGCGACGTTGTTGCCGAAGCGGATGCGCGCGGCGCCGTAGAGGCCGCGGTTGGACTGCTTGTAGATGCGGCGATCGCCGTAGGGGTACGGCGGGATCAGCCGGTCGGGCAGCCGGTGCGCCTTGACCGTCTTGGTCTGCTGCGGGAGCGTCGTGCTGAACGGGCGGGCGAGCAGGGAGGAGAAGCAGGAGGATGTGGCGGCAGCGAAGGGCCGGCGGGCGGGGGCGAAGGACGCCATTGGCGGGTGAGATGAGGATATTCGGAGGGGAGTTTTTCAGGTCAGTCGTCGATCCGGAAGGCGGAGCGGCGGAGGTGTGTGTTCTTCCCGGGCTAGCGGTGAGGCATTGGGGCCTCAATTGACGTCGGGGGGCGTGACGGCGGGAGGGCGTGGTTTCGGCAGCGATCCAGCTCCCATCCAGATGCGCTGATGGTTCTGCCGTCGTTGGATGTGACGTGCCGATAAATGGGATGTCTCTTGAGAAGAGTTTTGGGGATGGACGTGTCGGATGTACGTGATGTTCCGGCTCCGGGACAGCTGTTGCGGGGGGTTAATGGAAAGCCTACCCAATCAGGTGACTGCGTGTGCGATTCGTGAAACCCCCACCATCATACCGATAGCTCAAGCTTCTGTTACCTTATTTCCAACTTCCTCCTCCCTCCTTAATATCTCTCCACCTCGACAAGGGAGAGCAACACCAACCATGTCCCTCTTCCCGCCCGTGGATGCTTCCGTCCTGCAGAACAATCCGGACTTTGCAAACCTCTACGGAAAACTCACCCACGTCGTCCTCAACCCCGACGGCTCGACCAAGGAGGACCCCGCCGCCAAGGAGCGGGCTGCGGTTCGGGAGGTGGGTTTGGGTCGGATGGACGAAGCTCCAGGCTGAACGAACGAACCCCGCGAAGCTGACGGAACGCAACCTGTTCGGCTTGTAGGAACTCAACCGTCGCCGCGTCGCCGCGGCCAAGGACCATCTGCTCACGCGCGCCATCGCCTCGGCCACGCCCGCGGATCCAACTTTAGCACCTAGGACGACGCGGCTGCGACCGCAACAGGCGTCACAGGCAGCTCCTCCGCCGCCACAATCGAGCCTCCCTGAGCCTCTCGTCGATCTCCTCCTCATCCTTCCGCCGCTGCTCGATCCGGACTCCCCGCCGCTCCCGCAAGATTCCCTCGAACTCCTCTTCGCCCACCCGCCCCTATGCGACATTGAGGCTCTCCTCCCAGCTCTGGCGCCGCTGCTCGCCACTACCCTGCGCTCCTCCGCTCTCAGTTTGGCCCGAATCGCTCACCCCTCCACGAACCCGTCTTATCTTCACCGACACATCGCTGCCCTGCCGCAGACCCTGGCCGCACTCCGCGACGACCTCGCCGCCGCCCAGTCGGCCCTCGTTGCCGACCGCCTCCGCAGCCTCACCGCCTTAACCACCCTCCTCCACGCCTCCACACAGGTACTGGCCCACCTCGTCCGCGCCGTCGAGGCCAAGCATGGTGTTGTAGCTCGTAGCCTCGAGCTGCGCGCTGCAGAGGTCAGCTTGGAGGCCCAGCGCCACGACGCCGATGCCGCCCTGACCGCGGCTGCTGTCCGCCGCGACGTCTACACCCCGGAGGCTGTCGCCGCACTTAAGAATTACGCTGCACACCTCCGAGATGCGAAGATTCGTGGCGAGGAGCGTATCCGTGGGCTCAAGGCCGAGCTGGGAGAGTACGGTGTTGGCGTCGACGGTGGTGAGGGTAAGCAGAAGATGATGAAAGAAATTTCCCGAGTGTATCGCGACATGGGCAGGCAGATGGACGACGTCAAGGGCGATCTAGAACGACTACACCAAAGCTGAGTGACAAGGCACAAGCGATCGCGGTGGTGGATTTACGTGACACGATAAAAACACGGTAGGGATGTTGCAGTTCGTACGGTTGGCTATGCCGTGGTTTATTCTTACACTGTTGACGAAAGATTGTTCTCTACGACTTATACCCCTTAATTATTATCGCATCACACTGGATTAGGCGTCAGGTACAGAAAGTACGATCTATTATCCAGATACTTGTACATTGATTCATGTTGGCTCGTTGTCTCTGTCTGTTCTGTATAGGTCAAGAATTTGTTCCGACCCAGACCTGAGACTTGGGGGTATTTACAGTCCATCCCAGACCGGCACTTCCGGCTCCTTAGATTCCGCGAAGCTGTTCCGATCTACCTATCCTGGGGGAGAACCAATAACGACATGATCCAGCCTACCCGGACCACCCTCACACCCATGCACTCGCCGATCTATCTACACATCGCTTAACCCCGGATGGCGTAGATGGCCTCGGCCAGACGACCGACGTTGGCGGAGGTGATACCGGCAACGGAGATACGGCCGTCCTTGGTGGCGTAGACGGAGAACTCCTTGGCGAGGCGGTCCATCTCCTCGGGGGTCAGGCCAGTGTAGGCGAACATGCCAATCTGGCTGGTGATGTGGGACCAGTCCTGCTTGGAGCCGAGCTTCTCGAGGTTGTCCTTGAGGAGGGCGCGCATGGTGATGATGCGGTCGGCCATCTCCTTGACCTCGGCGAGCCACTGCTTGTACAGAGTGGGGTCGTTGAGGATCTCGGAGGCGATGCGGGCACCGTGGATAGGGGGGTTGGAGTACAGGGGGCGGATGATGATCTTGAGCTGCGAGTCAACGCGCTTCTTCTCATCGGCATCGGCGCAGACGAAGGAGAAAGCACCGATACGCTCACCGTAGAGACCCTGAAGATTGAGTTAGCGGTCGAGGCGCACACGGCTCTCGGAATCGTGAATGCGACTCACCATGTTCTTGGCGAAGGACTGGCAGAGGGCAATGTTGTGGCCCTCCTTGACGAAGTGGCGGACGGCAAAAGCATCCTTGTCGGTGTTACCGCTGGCAAAGCCCTGGTAGGCCATGTCGAAGAAAGAGAAGTGGCCTTTCTCCTTGACGACATCGGAGATCTGCTTCCACTGCTCGGGGGTGGGGTCGACACCAGTGGGGTTGTGGGCACAGGCGTGCCAGAGGAAGACGCTGCCGTTGGGAGCGGCCTTGACGTCGGCGATGAGACCCTCGAAGTCGAGACCAATGGTCTTCTTGTCGTAGTAGCTGTACTGCTCGACCTCGAGTCCGGCGTGGCTGAAGACAGCCTTGTGGTTGGCCCACGAGGGGGAGGGGATGTAGATCTTCTTCTCGCCGGGGAAGAACTTGGCGAGGAAAGCGGCGCCGATGCGGAGGGCGCCGGTGCCGGAGATGGTCTGGGTGATGGCGATGCGGTCGAGAGCGGGGCTGTCGGCGCCGTAGGCAAGTTTGGCGGCGGCGGGAGCGAACTCGGGGACACCGGTGATGCCGGCGTACTCCTTGTTCAGCTTGGCGTCGACGACCTTCTGCTCGGCCTCGCGGACGGAGGGGAGGACGTAAGGCTTGCCAGCATCGTCACGGTAGGCACCAACACCTGTGGGTCGTCGAGTCAGCTCATGAGTGGAGCCAAAGGAGTCCAGATTGACTCATGTCATGATGCCGATGGATAGGCAAGGGGCGAGGAGGAGGAAGGGGGCAAGCATACCCAGGTTGATCTTCTTGTCGAACTTGTCGGCCTTGAAGGCTTCGGTGATACCTGGAGACGGGGAGTTAGTGTCAATGGCTGAAGAAATGAGGTGTTTTGGATGCTCTCCACCGCTCTGTATCGGGGGAACGGAGCAAAAAAAAAAGTGCATGTGACGTACCCAGAATGGCCTGTAGTCGAGAAAAACCAGGCAATTGGTTAGCAACGAAGCTCTTGTGAAGCTCTTGGAGAAGCGGGCAGACTTACATCCTGCGAAAAGTTAGCACTGGACGAGGCATGGAGGGGTCAATTGGCACGGAGGGGAGGAGCTTCATACAGGAGGGCCCTGGGCAACGTTGGCCCAAGTGGAAGCAGCACGGATGACGTTCAACCGGGTGGAGCGAAGGGCAGCCTTGCGGCTGGCGACTCGGAGAGTGGACAGCATTGTGAGGGAAGAGGAGGAGTGGTGATGTTTGTAGGATGGATGGAAGGGAGGAGGAGAGGAAAAGGGAAAGGGAAGGGGAGAAGAAGGAGCAGGAGGAGAGCAGAAGAAGAAGGAAGGAAGGAGGTGGTGGTGGTGGTGGTGGTCTGCGGGAAGATGGGAGTGGGTAAGGTGAGGGCTGTGAGGATGCGCAGAGGTGAGCAACCAGCGTGGGTTGGTGCATGCACGGTGCAGTGCGGTGACTGCCATGGAACGCTCCTGCCCTGCTGCTAGACTACAGAACTCAACCGCCGGTGGCTCCTGCGCTGCGCTCCCAGCCAGCGTCGGACATCTGGGCGATCGGAGCTGCACGGAAACCAGGGCAGGGAGCTACGACCAACCAGAGGGCGGCATGTGGTTCGAGGCCCTTGAAACGGGAACCCACCTGCCCACCAGCGACGGCATCCACCCCACCTGAAAGCATGTGGCCCAGCGGAACGCCTAGAAAGTACAACTGCGCTACACTCCGGAGGCGGTTTATCAATCAGCTTGTTGCAGTTCTTAGCAGGGCAGACGGCGGGCTAACCAGGAGCGCAGGATGACCATCGTTAAATCATCCATATTCATACTGCAAGCAGCTCCCGCAAAGTTCGATGTTCACGGGCGACGATGCTCACGGCCCTACTACTAGCGAACGGACAACCACAAGGAGAATCGACAACGGCAGAAGGGAAATTCTAGTGGAGCTACCCCGGACATCGGCGCAAGTCGCTGCCCCCCCCCCCCACCGAGAAAAAAACTACCCACCCAGAAAACAAACAAGAAAAAGGAACAAAAAATAAGCTGGAGTCTCAACTGAGAATGTCAGTTCTAACTTAACCGCCACGAGGGCAGACCGCTGAGTGGCGCGCCTGAGGCGGCCGGCCGGCCGAATTTAATCCGGCCTTGCGAGGTTCCTTTTGTCCACTACATTACTACATTGCACTCGCAATGCGCTCACTTTCTGGGCTCAGGCCCTCTGAAAGTCGGTCAGGATCTACGCCGGACTCCGTAGTCACAGACGGGATGCTCCGTTGTTTGCATCTGAGCTTTGTACAAGTATCGTATATATTCCTCGATCAAGGAATAATTTTGTGTATCATCTATCGTCTCCTTCGAAACAAAGGGCATTGTGAATCCGTCGCACTAGGACTCAGAGACAATGGGAGAGACCACCCACCAACGCATTCCAGTCAATTCCCGCACCAATCTCCAGCTCGCCTCGACTTTGTTTTCACCACACAACTTGTCTTAATAATTCACGCGCTTCCCTTCCACTCCCGCTTTCACTCTATTTCCACTTCCGCCGGAGACGACGTCCCCCGCCACAAAAGACGCCTCATTTCTGACCTCACCCAGTTGACAACTTTTCCCACTCCGCTCTTCCCTCCCCGTCCACCTCCGGTCTGCTCCGGAAAGCGCCGGCGCCAGCTCCCGCTCGTGTCCCGTCTCCAAACCTCCAACCTTGGACACTCTCTCTCTTGACTCCTCCGCTACCGCTACCGCGACCAAACCTCGTTAGCGTCCCTCCTCTTGCATCACTTGGCCCTTGTCTCAGCCTCTCCGCCTCTGGCACCCTTCAGCGCAGGCTCCACTCCCTGGCAGACGCCCTCGTGTCCGCTGCAACTCGCTGCCGGTCCCGTCCATTCGCTCTGACCGGGCCGGTCCAGTGGAACGGAGCCGCTGCTGCCAGATGCAAGTCTCACTGTACGCTGTGTGCAGTAATGGACTTCAATCGCATCTGGCAGGATTCAATGCCAAGACGGTTGGTACCTTGACGTGGGGGCCGGACATGATGGTGCTACACCAGATGCAGCATGCACATGACATGTGCGGTAATGTGCAGTAAATCTCTCTTTCATCATCATATATTCAATTAACTACCCTCCATCATAGATACAGCCTGTATTGTTGGGTGGGATGCATGGGAGCGCTTACTCCTCAATCCCGATTAGATCCGAGATATCGCCATGATGCGACCTTTGAGAGAGTTCAGTGCCTTTATCCTGTCACATCCTTCGTTTGACGCCTGCGCCGGGGTCTTCCTCGCTTTGAAATCCCATATCTCATCCACCCGATTATTTACGCCTTGTCGTATGGCTGCTCCAGTGTTGTGACGCCAACTTTCTCATAGTTGTTCATCACATTCTCCTCGACCGACTCATGGAATACGTTGACCTTAGTTGAGGCAAACTTCCTCGCGCTAATCTTCTTCTCGAACAGCACATCCAGCTCGGCGAATGTTCGACCGTTGGGCTCGGGAAGTCGGAAGTAGGTGTACACGATGCAGCAGAAGGCAATACCACCCTAAAGTTGATAGTTAGCCCTCGGGTTCTCACTCACGGGCGCAATAAGTGATTGATTTTGGAAAAGAGGACTTACCCAGAAGAAACCGGTGAAGTTGCTCCAGTTCCAAGCGGTGGGGTTGAGCATGTACGGGGTAAGGACACCGTTGATGATACCAACGACGTTGTACAGGTTGCGGCCAAGCACGACAGTCTTGATCTGGAGGCGACGGGACGACATCTCACCAACCAGCGAGTAAGCCACGGTACCGACGGTTAGCTGGTAGACGAGGGCCCAGCCAATCATGATGCTGCCGGTTGCGAGGGCAGCCTGCTCTCGGTGAGAGTCAGGGACAAGACCCAAGAAACCCAGGACAAAGAGCATGGTGCAGAGACCGCAAAGTCCGTACAGGTACAGCGTGCGACGGCCTAGGCCCATAGTCATCAGACCCCAAGCACCAAAGACACCGACCATGTTGATGGCATACTGGCCGAGGGCGAAAGCGTATGACTTGTCCTCGGAGAGACCAGCCTGCTTGAGGAAGTAGGTTGAGTAGTTGGAGAAGGAATTTCCACTCAGGTTCTGGATGGCCCATACCATGCACACAATCTCAGTGCGGCGGCGGTCGACACCCCTGAAGCAATCCAAGTACGAAGCACCGGCAGTAATCTTCTCCTCGAGGGCGGTGGTGTGAACCATCATAGCAATAGTCTCGTCGGCGTCGAAGTCGGTTTCGCGATCGAGGCTGGTCAGGCGAACCAGGGACCTCTTGGCCTCGTCCAGACGGCCCTTGCGCACCAACCACCAAGGCGATTCGGGAGCGAAGTAGATACCAATGGCGAGAGGGACGGGCCAGATCCACTGGAGAGCATAGGGAATGCGGTAGGCCCACTCATCATCACGGCCCAGCATGGCATAGATGATTCCGATACCGATCTCCTGGCCGACACCCCAGCAGAAGTTGACGTAGGTGGTGAGGTATCCACGGAGGGCCACGGGGCAGACCTCCGAGGCGTACGTGATGGTGATAGTCTGGAAGATACCCCAGGGGATACCGCAGAGGATTTCGGCGACGAGCAGGGTCTGGACATTCTGAGCAGTGAAGAAGATGGTGATGCAGCCAGTCAACCAGATGAGACAGCCAATAACAGTCAAACGGTAGCCGAAGCGCTCAGAGACCCAGCCGTTGATGAAGAGACCGATGATGGAGCCGCAGTTGGCACCCTGTCGGACATTAGCGTGGGTGTCTTTTGGGGCGATATCCGCTCATGATAGGGGTGAGATTTCAACCTACATTGCTCAGACCGGCTTGCCAGGGGGCGGGAATCTCGTAGGTGCCATCGGCGGTGAGTTCACCATATTTCTCGTTGAACGGGGTGAAAGCATCTATTCGGGAATTGTTAGTACGCAGAGGCGCGGTGGAGACGGGACAGGTGCATATGCAGAAGCCGATGCAGATGTAGATGAAGATGAGGCGGAGCGGGAGCGAGGGCGGAGCGTACAGAAGTTGTTGACCAGGGAAATGTCGAAGCCCTCCATGACGATGCAAGTAGAGATGAGGACGCTCCAGGCGATGGCCTTGGGATAGAGCTTGATGCCCTGCATGAGGGTCATGTTGTGCTCCTTCTCAGCGGCATTGCGGGCGTGTTCGATGATGGTGGCGTGGGTCTTGCTCGGGTCCGAGCCGTTGTAGGCGGCGTTGGACGTGTCGACGGGGCGGAGGTCGTCGGCGGTGGCGGCGGCGGCGGCGGCCGGCGAGACCTTGTCGTCAGCCATGACGAAGGCTTGGGGGGTGGTTTTGGGTGGGAGAGAGTGAGAGCGAGAATGCAATTGAGTCTGGACAGAATTGGAGAGGAGGATGAAGAATGGAGAATGGAGAATGGAGAATGGAGAATGGAGAATGGAGAATTGTGACTCGGACTCTGGTGTGTGGGGTTTTGTCGGTTCAAATGTCCCCACTCGAACGGACGTCACGGCAGTGCCGAAACGAAACGAAACAGTGGTGGGATCTTTTGATTTCAAGCAGCAGCAGCAGCAGCAGCAGCAGCAGCAGCCTGCGAACAATGAAAGAAAAGGAAGAATCCCAGATGGACTCTGGGAGGAGGCAGAGGATGAGAGAGAAGAGTGTGGGTGTGATTGAGAGTGGAAGGGGTTGCAATGGGGATCCGGGGGAGGGAAGCTTTATACTTGTTGGATAACCCCAACTTCTTGGTTCGGCAACTTTGCTTGGGCCAAGCCGGCAAGGCGGTAGACAACGGGGGAGGGGGCAGGAAGGTGGGGGAAGAGGAGGAGGAAGAGGAGGAGGAGGAGGAGGAAGAGG